>BEXV01001403.1:62111-72379 GCA_003118195.1 Hemicentrotus pulcherrimus
TAGGTCAACCCGTTGAGCTAGTGTCAACTGCAACTTCGGGTTCGAGAGTTCGACTCACTCGATATCTCCTCAGCAGTTTTCGGTGTCTAATTTCATGCCACTCGGGACAGCGAGAAGTGCAATATAAAGTTTGCAGACACAAACCGTTCATTTGAGTATAATTATGTTGCAAGGAGATTGTTAAAAAAATACGACATCGAAGAGGAATCCGAGTAGCCTATAGCCTATTTATGATTTAACTTGGTGTCAGTAGGTAAATAGGCCTACAACCTCAAAATTAATAATCAACAGTCTTTGACCATGGGCCTAACATGCTTTGATTGTCATCATTCAACACATTGACAAATACAGTATGCCTTTTTCCTGTAACACAAAATATGTCATGGCAGTCGGATAATCATGTATTATTATTAGGAAAACTCATATTATTCTAGTAACCAATATTCTCGGCAAATAATGAGTCTATGAGATAAAGACAGGCATATGACCATGGCTTTGACATATTTTGCAGAGTGTATATTGCTTCCTGAGCATCCACTATCTCTATAAATTGAAAATGCTTGATCTGCATAGCGTCATCTCAAACATTATGCGCTCATAATTATAATGACGCACACAAATCTTCACACCATTTTTTCTCAGCAATAAAGTCATTCTGGTCAATTATGACCGACATAAAGAAACACTTACGTGTACAGGTTATGTTTCTTGATATCATTTTCTCCGTCTCATTCATTTTAATTGTGAAACCATCGACAGCCTTCTCAAGCCGTTGCTGTCATAGCGGCTTATGACGTCATACCAGTCACCATTCGCTCACTACTAGGTTCGATTTGGCGTCCCCTATTAATTACACGGTACTTTGCGACGCAGCACGGAGTCGCAAACTTACCCCTACACGGCGTTAAGCCCTTGAGCTATTTTTAAGTCAGGTTATAAATTCCTTGTTTGGTTTTATTCTATTTTGAGGACAAGGAAGAAATGGATTACACGATTCGTTTTCATCAAGAAATTTCAAAATCATAACAACAACGATAAATCATTTAAGAATTGTTATTCTTCCTGGAAGATCTCAACACGTCACACGGGTAGTTATTTTGATCATTAACAGAAACGGATGTGTATACCAATCGAGATGGCATTTTACTACTGACTTCTACTAATTGCGCGAGCAAGTTTAAATAAAATCAATTGTTCTGCCCTTGTTTCAAGTGGAAGTAAGTGGTGTATCCAGGTTGTGTGTGTGTGGGGGGGGGTGGGGGTCCACGATCCCCGAGGAACATAACAAATTGGAGATTACATTATATCATTAATCTTTATGTTTGTTTCAACTTTCAAAGAGGGCTGATTTTTACCCTTTACAGTGTCAGCCTATTTTTTAAAATCGTGTACATTACAAGTTATATCAGGGATTGTTGTACTCGTGGAGAGACAAGAAATATTATCAAGATCCCGCCTAAATCCGGAACTAAATTGACTCGACTTCAAGGCATCATCAATCATCATAATTCGTGCCATCATTTCGTCGTGAAGACAATTTTTTGTTTCGCTTCATGCAACTCGGGTTACTGTCTGGAACTCAATTTCGAAACTACATTTCTCAATTCTCCCTTTGACCCGGATACGAAAGGCCCGGGGTACCACCTGCTGTGGGACATGATGAACTCAGACCAACAAAAAAGTCAATACCGAATCTTTCATTTTCAAGTTTATAATTTATGATCTCAACTACCTTAAACAGAATATCTTGCACAGATCGACTTCGCATAGAAACGAATATATAACTTTCCACACTATTAATGTAGAGATAAAGCCTTCAACCCGTCACCTTGAAGAAGGAAAAACAGAAAATCATGATTCATGCTTAGGCCGTATTTCACTGCGTCCCATTCGATGTATCAAAGTAATGAGACAAATGCGTGTGTCTACGTTACTACTTTAAAGGCCCACTGCACTACTTGTAGATACTTGCGCCCTCTCTATATTAAACAATATCTAATCGGTGACCATTGGTCCCCCATGATCCTCTTTTTCTTATGTTAACTGAGAGCCGAGTTGATGAGATAGCCACCTGCCCAGTGACCTTGCAGGGGCAGTCTAATCTCTCCTATATACTAGTACTGATAAGCTTTAACACTAACGAAGCTTTTTAAAATATATCAATTACCATTGAATTTCAATGATATACCTTCAATTAGGATAAGACTGCAAATTTGATAAAACATCCCCATCTCGTTCTATACTTATCATGTGGCGTGTTTGTAGTCATAATATAATTTCACGTCAGTTTATATTTTGAACCAACGCGGTCATGGAGGGTGGATGGGCATGATAATCGCGGGAAAATCCTGGACGATTAAACTATATACCGCTTTACAATACATTATCAAATCAAGAACCAAAGGGTCTTTCTATACTGATGTCTATCCGGTTAAGAAGTGCTTACAAAGTTTACCCGGAAATAATGAGCGTCCATTGTTTGGAAATTCCTCACAAGCAGAATGAAATCTTGTGGTCCTCAGTCCTATAGGCCTTGATGTCATGCTAATACTTACTTACACTAGAATACAATTTACACAATGTGCACGCTTTGTGTCATATGCGGAAACTACAATGGCGTAAAACAGCTAGTTTGGTATTCGTGGGAAATCTTGCTAGTCCCGGAACTAAAATTCAATATCCATAGCGTTGCTCTATAATGGACCTTGATATAACAAATCAAATTGAATATACCCTATTCTTTATACATACACATACACAAACTTACACACACATACATCACTAATGGCATACCGTGTAGGGTGAAACTGATACTTGATACTTTTTTATGTACGTTTTTTTAGAGTTAAATAATATTCACAAGTAGGTACCGTGATAACCATTAAGATTTCGTGCACTTTGGAACTGATAAAGGCTAAAATATATGCAAGCAAATTCATTAACATTGGGGATTTGTTTCTGTACACTACGAACTCCCAACGAATGAAATACGAATTAGACGAAAACAGTTCAAGCTATTCATGTAATAACTTATGCGACTAACCAATGAGTTTTTACATCTCCTTGGACTAACCAACGTTTTACATTAATTTTATAAAGGCGGTTGGTATTCAAAATGAATTCTTCATGTTTCCGTAATTAAGTCGAAGTTCCGACATGTGTCTATATTATGTTGGCATTGCCAACTAACTGGCAGGGATGACATTATTTTGAAAGCACAAACTTCAGTGGTGGAATAGCCACAGAATGAGTACAGATTCGCTCACAAAAACTTCCCTGATAAATTTCACACGTCTCAAACAGACATTTTTTCATTTTAATTTCCTCTCAATTGCACAATAATTGCGCCTTGCATTGGTTACGTGTTGTATACAATACACGCAATGCATTTCCAAACCCCCGTTCAGAACTATACCACCAATAGAAAACGAAAGACTTTTCTTCTGTCCAGAACCGAAACTCGTTCAGGGAAAATCACTGAATATAATGGGCATACGACGCGATTGTATATAGAAGAATCCAACTTGGATTTAGCAATATAAATCAAACAATGTTTTTTTGTTTTTTTTTTAACCCAAACGGAGCGTGAGTATAAAAGAATATGTCAATACAAACGGTGCACATTCCACAGGTTCTCTCGGCCCCCCCCCCCCCCACTCCATTGTCTGTTGAACTGGTGTGACTCAGCATGGTAGTAACACCAAGAAGTTGCTGGTAACTTCTTGGTAACACGTACTTCAAGCGGTATGCCTGACTTCTTGTCAAAGAAAATCTGGGCAATGTTGTATTAGGCTACGTTACAATTTAAGCTAAAGACGAGTTAGTTATGCCAATAAAATAACTATTAACATAACAGGATTGACAGAGTATCATCATTATGAAAATGTACAGGAATTTCAAACGAGGGGCGCACTTTTCAATGTATAGAAGCGAAATCTTTTCTGGTATAAATCTGTTCCTCATACTATTCAATATACTTGGTGCTGGCGTTTAAACGGTTGCGAGACTAGATACAATCAATTAACATCCAGACATCATCCGCATTTATTGAATTTGGAAGCGAAAACTTAGCCCTTGCATACACTCACGCTATACAAAAAATGATTAACAACATGCCTGTAACGAGAAGATTCAGAAAACGAAACGAGTTAGTGATCCAACATCATCATGAATATTATTGTCGCAGTGCAGTGCACGCCTTCCATTTATGAGCCTCTCCGGAACCATACCAATTTAATTCTATTCACGACTTACAGAGAATAATATAAAGACAATATAATTTCACAATTCTTATTCTAAATAAATATTGATACGATGAAATATATCTACGTTTTCTCAGGAATCTTCTATAGTAGCTCAAGAAAAGGAAACGCGTTGCTTAAGAAATGTCTTGAGTATTGTATCTAAAATTATTAAGGACGGATGGGATCGAGGGGGGGGGGGTTAAGGTGGCAAAATACCTCGAAAAGCGCTACAGAGGAACGTCTCGAATTTCAAGATCGAGAACTCACCATGCATCATCATCACTTCCACCCACTCAGTCTGGTCTAGGTATGTTATGTATACAAGGAGGCTGTACATCAGTGTCAAGGCTATTGATCAAAATAAACGGGCATATACAGTGGCTGCATGTCCAATTTTGCACATGGTTTTAAAAAATTTAAGTAATGTCTTTTCAAAAGATTGTGTCACTTCCCAATAATCATTGTCCACAAAATCCATTACTAATATATCCATACATTTACATAATGAAACCTTGGACCTGCATGCATAATGATGAAACACAATGATCCGAACACTCATTAATTAACTGATGAAGCTATATTATTAGCTGAAGACAGAATGGTCTTTCTCTTTGGATTTTTTCAAGTTCTAGTTCAGGGAGCAATCCGGAGCCACCTAATAATCTTCAATAGGTACAATGGCATATATTACATCAGTTCACCGTTGGAAGATAAAAAGTGATTAGGCTGTACGTCGTATACCATCTGATTAAACCTCAAGTCCGAACCCACATGTACAATGTATTATAGGCTCTTTAGCCAATTATAACCAGAGAATGTAATGAATTATCACAAATGATTAGTTTCCGTGTGTTCTGAGTAGTCCAAGCAAAATAAAATGTAGTATGCGTAAAAACATAAGTTGATGTCTGTGAGGAAGAGAAAATAACAAACACCATTCGCGGGAAATATTCGCTTCGAAATAAAGATTGCATTTGCCGTTTTAAATAACATAAACATCTACAAAATACTAGTATTATTCTGTCAACACAACATCCTAGTCCATGTAGACCATTTCAACATTGACAACATTGGGTTGGTGGTAACATAACAATAAACACATCAATCATCCCGTAGATAACTTTTCCACACCATATCATTTATACCAACACCACCAACCGAGTCAATTTTTATCCAGATCGGTTTCCGCATTTGCGATACCAGCAAAACTTTTAGGCGCAGAACATGATTTCAATCAACTGGAACTCACCTTCGATGAACTGGAACCGTGAATATGGATGATAATTTAGATGATTTCCGTGTGAAAGTGTTAATGTTTTCCAAATGATAGGTTTGAAAGTCTGGTAATGCTCATGATAGTATAATGTATCCACGTCTTTTCTCGCAGCTGGTTTGTGAGTGAGTGAATGAATGAGTAAGCCCGCAAAAACGCAGTCACGATTATTAGCCAGTGGTAAGTCAGTCGCGACAGAGCGTGTGTCGCGGATACGCTGCCCTGTGTGCGGTGTGTTTATGTGTGTGATCGGATTGTGTGAGAAAAAAACCGAACGTACACAGAACGCACAGCACTTCTTTCATTATCAGACCCAGATTCAAAAACAGTGAGTGCACGGATTGTAATTTCATTAATATCAAATAAAAATCAAGCTCTATCTTTGTTTAGGTTATTAGAATTGAAATTATTTTTACTAAATAAAGCTCAAATTACAAATTATGTCCTCTCCATAAATTACCCGAACGACTGATCGTTGTTTAAAAAAAAAACGTATAACGGCATAGTAGACTATTCCATTTTTACGAGAAACCGGAAGTACGTTCGGGGAAACACCCTATAAATAGAATGGCGTTCGTGCGTAGGTGATGACGTCAGCGTCGCATGAGAATTATTATTCGTGTACAAAAAGCAGCGGCTATTTCGGCGATCTCTTTTATCTCCAAAATGTATACAAAGTGTGAGCTTTAATTCTCGTTTCCAATCCTGGATCCGCCACGAGTACTGTGTATACATCGATAAAAATAGTGAAACTTTTCATAGGTTGATAGACATGTATATTTTGTAATAACTAGACTCAAGCGGACGTTGGGTCCACAGATAGATCTCTTTTCCTTCTTTTTTCTAAGAAAAATATGGTCCTCAGCCAATGTCTAAAAAAAAAGATCTACAGAGTTACATGATCATTCTTTCCGTAATTATTGCCAGCCTATAGTTTATTTTAAGCTTGCCTGCGTTGTAAAATCTGATATTAGCTGTTCAATAACAATAATACTAACAATATTTTTTATTATAACAATACTGATAATATTGATATTAATAATGATGACTATAATAATTACCGTAATAATAATGATGATAATAATAATTTCTGAGGATATAAAAGTTTAAGAATATAGCTTTACAGCTTTATAGTCGGATCCAGGGTACCGGAGCCCCCTCCCCTCCCTTGAAAAAATGGAAGCTTTCAGGGAAATTATTTTCTTGCCTCTATCCATTTAAAAGAATAAGCCCCATCTTTATTAAGCAAACATTTCGCCCCATTTTCTGCAACCCTGGATCCGCCCAAATAGTCAGTCATAATAAAAAAAATAAAAAAAAAAAAAACAGAAAAATATTAGTAGAGGGCATTCAAAGCATCCAAGGTATTTCTTTCGATACCAGGTCCCTCTTTATTACCCTCGCAGGGGCGAGTACCATGGCACGCTCTTCTCCTTCTCCTGCATGACTGTTCGCATTTTTCCAAAGGTGAATCATATTGAGAAAAAAACTTTCCTTTGTTCTCTTCACATGATTCCCTGAATAAGTTTTTAGACATTCCCAAGAGCACTCTAAGGCTTGTAGGAATTGAGCGATTTCCCCCTGATATGTGTCTTTCTATATCATTATTTGTATTACCTTATTTCCCATCATACCTATGTTATTCGGCGAAAAAAAAAATACACAGAGGGACAAAACAAAATAGGCCTATCTAAACTTCGAAATAAAATCAATTCGTACTGGAATATATCCTACCTGCACTGATTTATCATTTTACTTGATTTTTTTTTTAGTCTTCACATACCGGCTACAGCTTCAAAGAGTGAACGACATTATTTTTTATTAGAACTTACTTCCACTGTGATTTGATACCCTTTAATGATCAATATTTTGGTCAGTCGTGTATGCAATAGACTAAAAGATCGTGATAGAAAACGTGTTAAGAACCTTTTAACCTAATTTAACATACCCCCTTCAGTCGAAACAGAATAAAGTAGCACTTATCATGCTATACTCCCTAAACTGCTGGAAGCACTCAGCATTCGGACTTAATCTGTTTCATCATATTAACTTGATATGCCTTTTCCCTGCTCAGACAACAAAACTAAAATAGAAATTTGATGCCATCAATGCTATATTATTCACGCAGGCAAACCACCTAAGGGAAAAGAGGGAGTTACATTATTACCATCATACTTTTATATTCTATTTTCAAGAGCAATCGTGGTATCGTGGTTTTTTTTAGTAATCCTGAATTAGAATTATTTTGGTCAGTATAGAGCTATTACTTTCAAAACACAAGATTGATATAGTTAGGGCTCTTTAAATAAGAAAGTCTGGGCGCACGGGGATGGCAAAAGCACCCCCTATCGAATGGCAAAAGCAATTGAAAAGATTCTAAAGTCCAAAACTAACTTAAGGGATGGGGAAAAAACGGTGAAAACAAATAAATGCTTGAATAAGGCAACTAAAAAAGAAATCATACAATTCGAAAGGCTACGTCACTTTTGTTTTCAAAAGTGCATCTAAACTGCGATCTTGTCAGGATGCACAAAAAGCAATCAAGACGAGATGCTAAGAACCTGATTGAAGATTAGCTTTGTGCTAGAAATTATGAAATAAAAGTTACTTGTGCGTGCTACCTCGAAGAAAATTGTCTCAACATTTTCTTTTCTTCACATTTCTGGAACTCGCGAAAAAATATTTTACTCATGACAAAAATTAAGAAGTAAAAATAGATGAAAAAGAAATGTAATCATAATTTCAGAATGGGTTCTTCTAATGCTTTTTTCGATAAAGTATGATGTACTCTCTGTTTATCGACCCATACTGTCTTCTGAGAGAGGGAGTATTAGAAAATGAAGTTGGATAGAAAATAATGATGAATTACAAGCTTAATTAAACCCCTTACAGGAAAAGGAAACATTCACGAGGTATCAGTTTGGTTTGTGTCCGGCTTGTAATGGGATAATGAGCATGATAATTATGTTTGTGTGACTTTCCACAATGGCCCGTCCAGCATGGCGGAGCTGGCATTCGTATCCTCCTATCAATTTACATGCTCAGAAAAAATGTATATATATATATACACCAAGAATATATATATCTAGTACCAATAGGTGTTTTTTATTTCAGGGAATATGATAAAATTAGCAAATAAAAATATCAGATGGAACATGTCCTAATGATCCTCCATCCCGCTTGAAATAAAATTTCATCGGTTTTTATAGATACACTGTCTGACTATCATTTTGTGTAGGCCTTATGTTCCTAATCGTCGTTTATGAAGCAAACCAACACAAATATCAATGATGATCAGCTTTTTTTATCGAATTATAATTTGTAATAAGATATAGTCATAATTTGAAAAGTAAAATAGAAAAAAATTATTAACAGTCCGTTTGTGACCATTGGTGCACTTTGTTCCCAAATTAGATACTAAGATATGGCTTATCTGCAGTAAACACGGATGAAATGGTAGAAACTAAAATCGAAGCCTGGGGTTAATACTACATGTTTATCACTTTTTGAAATATGCGTGCTAAAAAATTGAAATGGTTGTTAGCCCGGAAACCAAGACTAGGTAACGCCTAGCCGGCGGAAGCCGAATGCCCCGGACATGTGGCAATCAAATATCCGAAACGAAAAGTGCTAAATGCTTTTTCTTTCCTTTAAAATTAATGATTGACAACTCCCTCTCTCCTATATTTTATCTCTACCTCAACTTGTACTGGCGCCCCCCCCTTTCGCATCCCTCTCTCTCTCTCTTTTTCTTTCTTTCTCTCTTCATTTGTTATATTATCGTACCTATGTGTATGTACCGAATTAAAAATTACATTATTATTTCAACAAGATCATCATATATTATTAAAAACACACTCTTCAGTTCAATGAATTTGACTTAAGGTTTGTATGAATGTATTTTAGAAACTTTTTTTTTTAATAATCCTTTTTAAGAACTGCGAAGACAATGAAAAGAGATTTGGAATCGGATACAGACACGACAACGGAAAAAGTTTTCGTCTTTATAATATATCTCTACATCAGCGGCCGTTACCCTGGTCCATTTAGGTTTCCTGTGTTGGCGTGGGAATTTCATTGTAAATATTATAAAATGCCACATCAGGAATATTATAGCAATACATGAGACATTTTCATCAATGAGCTCCTTTAAATATTGTATAAATCAATGTTTATCAATCAATTTTACATGTGGAATTAACATGTTTACCTCTGGCATAAATGTATCATGTCTTCGATTCAGATATTCCTTTTTTAATTTTGATTATTGGCAAAAAAGGTCCATCCCCCTACCCCACTCTCGTCAAGAAAAAACATATGCCATTTCAGATCTCTTTAATGCCTACATGCATCTTTTTGCTCTTGAGGGAAAGACTGAATAAAGGACAATAAAACAATTAGGATGGCGTGGAAAAATGACCAGTCACAAGGGAATGTGTTACAATTTTCGTTTGCTTATATATACCACGGGCGACGAGAGTTAGCATCAATAAATTAAATCTTGGACTATGGATTATATCGTTAAGATATGATATTGGTAAAGGTGTTTTAAGTTAGTAGATGTAGATGAGCAGACTTGATTGCGAACCGGACGCGACGAGAATTATTACAAATCTGAATTTCCGGTGGTACGAGGGAGGGGCTTGATCCAGGGACTCATGGGTGGACAGTTGACAGGAAGACGTGATCTTGTCCGCTCTCTTTCTTTCTCTCTCTCTCTCTCTCTCTCTCTCTCTCTCTCTCTCTCTCTC
>BEXV01001403.1:78250-114182 GCA_003118195.1 Hemicentrotus pulcherrimus
CCCCCCCCCCCCTGCGTACGCGCCTTGTCGCTGCTAAGCTAAAGATATAGGCCCTTAATAAAATTAATTTCAGATTTGTTATATGAGCCTGGTTTCAAACTAAAACAGTAGAAATTGATTTTCCTCTGCTTAAGTATTTTTATTTATAGGCCTTCATATCTATCGACCTTCTTATATATTTATGTTAATAATCATTCCTCACTGAATTCAATAATAATTATATAAGATAAAAATGTAAAATTATGATATGCTCATGATAAAGAGCATATTTCTATTCAACGGTTTTTGTCATTTCTACATCATGTAATAATGTAATAATAATTTTAAAAAACAGAATTATGATCATTTAAGTTATGGTCGCTGGTATACTAAAGATATAAGCTATTTTCCCCCTGATTTTGTTATTTCTTTATCATGCACACGATGATCGCAATTTACTCGCTATGCTTGATCATTTTCAGGCCTATACTTCTTTTATTCCGGAAAATACACTACAATGACCTTAATTGCTACCTTTCTTTATGCAGACATGTTCGCTGCAGCAGCAGTTCTATTCACGGGAATTCTCGTCTCATATGGGACATGATTAATGTTTGCTTAACTAACTATGGTATATTGTTATGCAGTTTTACACAAAGGCGTATGGAAATTCAGCTTTGAATAGGCGAGTTGGCTGTTTGGACCTCATTTTTCATCGTTTGAAATTCATAATTTGTGAACTTTAATTTGTAGTATACTGTATGCTTTTAACAATCTGGTAAAGTGTTGTCATACAAAGTGATCATACTAAAGTCTGCATGTTAAAATCTACCTCTCTCTTTAAGATCGATTCAACAATAAGGAAGAAACTTTACCTTATGCACATTGGAAACGAAAATCCATTTCTAATGGTAGAGTTTGAAACAAGGCCATAATAAACAAATAACAAATAAAATTAATTTCATAAAATATATTCCTTTATGAAATGAAATAAAGTTCTTTTTTTATGAGCCCTGTTTCAAACTCGAACCTTAAAAATTGATTTTCTTTTGCTTACGCATTTCTATGAAAACTGATTTTATAACCCTTCCTATCTATCGACCATCTTATTATGTAAGTAATATTCCCTCACTAAATTGAGTGAATATAATAATACAAATATATGATACAAAATATATAATGTATACCATTTAATACATAATAATATATAATAATAATATATTATATATAATACTAGATGATACATAATATATACAATGTAATATAATATAAATACAGATAGCAATCTACACAATTATTTTGGTATGAGAGATTTATTGGCAACGTTAACTTTCCATCTACAGAATATTGGCTGTTATGTAGACACTATAGTAAGCTGGCCACCCCGCCCCCCCCCAAAAAAAAACATATTAGAATTAAAATCTTAGACTAGACTAGTGATGTTGGTGAAATCTAATTTATTTAGGCATAACGATATAAACTGAATGATATTATTGTCTGCCATATAATATTTTATGTGATTTATAATTTAAATCATTATTTCCTCCACTGTATCCTCTCTTTACTAACCTGTATAAGGGAATGGCAGAGGGGGACGAATAAACACAACAGAACTAAAGAAGAAAAGGTATATTGCAAGACCGGAATTGTATGTCTGTATTGAAAATAATGAGACGACTAGGTCTCTATGGAGACAATACCATTAATATTGCTCTATATAAAAAAGAAAAAGTACACTGAGAACATCAACAGTAATCAAAACAGAATTATGATTATAAAAGTTATGGCCGCTGCTATACTAAGGATTTGGGCCCTTATTATGTGACTCCTCTCAAACTTTGTAATGTCGAATTATATTCCATTAAACAAATATATACGTAATTAAAAAAATATTTATATTTGTATGACGAAAAAATCATGGAAATACAGTTAGTTTTCGGGTAGAAGACATCTCCGTGGCATTCTGTATGTCAATATCCTCAACTTCATATAATTATATTCGACAGTCCCTCTCCGGTTATTGTCGTATGATCTCTGTAATCATTCGTATAATAAAGTAAGCATTCATTTCGAATAATCTATTATCTCCCACAATAATTTGAATGACGGTTAGATCAGAAAATATTGCGATGGTGTCCTGTGTTATCAGGATTTTGAGTTATATATTCCCTGTATCATTCCTTGTATTTTCTATTATGCCAAAAATTGGATATACTCATTAGTAATACAGCTGGCGCTCTTCAAAAATTAATTTCTTACTTTAGTAGCGATGAAATTCTTTTCAAAGGCGACTGTTTCCATTGTTGAGTGATTTTCGTATTTGTATGGACTTTTGTAAGCCCTTGAAAATGGATTCAACTATAAAGATTTAGAATAAATTTATGAAATGTGTGTATTAAACCCTGGCAGTCAAAATAAAGATTTCCTTTATAGCTTAGTTATTATTGTCTCCCGCCACCTGAAAAAAGCACTGGCATATCGAGAAATCAACCTTTGACACGTTCCAGTTTTATCGGTTTCACTGATCCGTCTCTCATGCTGCCAGATCCAAAAATTGTTACCAACAGGCATTTAATAAAATAAAAAAAATTATCATTGGGGTTTTGCATTATCCGTCAGGATACGGTGAGCACATATGTTTCAGGTAAAGTTTGTGCCCCTTCCCAGCGCCCGGCGCCACCACCCGCCGTAGGGGCCTCTAATCTACAGTTTACTATGAAAGAACCTTTGAACAATTAAAAACTAATGATACGATACCAACAAAATATTGTATTGTCAGCACCTGAGTCGGTCGGTCAGAGGTTTTCCCTTCCGTTGGGGCTGATATCTTTCAGTTTTGAATACATTCATTAATTATTATTCTTCTCCTCCTTTTCCTTTTTCTCCTTCTCCTTCTTACTTTTTCTTATCATTTTTCTTATCATTATCATTATTTTAATACTTATCTTTATCATTATTAGGAGTATATTATTCTCCCTCTTCTCCTCCTCCTTTAAGTTGTTGCTTCTGAATTTATTTGTTTATTTATTATGTCAGAGATATATAGATTTTAAAAAAAAAACAGTTTAGGTACGTACCATCGAATAGAGAATTTTGAAAAACGATGGGATAGATATACAGCACAATGGTGAATGAAATTGGTGTATCTATCTTTTTAATGCTCCAAATTCAAAGTCCATTGTATATATTTTGCAAGATCGCTCTAGCTAGCTAGCTAGCTGGGATAGCGAGATTATCGATATTGGGCAAAGATGGCGCAGTCCTTGTCGGATGATGAGTTCCAGCGAATGCAGGTAAATATATCAATATTTGCTTTTTATTGCGTCTATCAGTAATGAATAATTCTGAGTACAATCCTGCTTTGTCCAGTAAAACGTAAAAGTGGAATGTGCAAAAGATATTGGGATGTTCATGTTTAGATTACTGGGAGGACCGACTAAATTTGTAGCCGTGTAGGATTGACTGAATAGTGAATGATTGTTGTTGAAGAGGAGAAACCACGGTAGAAAATCTGTATGGCATAGGCGCAGGCTAGCCTATGCTATAGGCGAAGCGCAGTACACGCACGGTATAGTGCCAGGCCAGGAATGGTTCGAATCAGTTGATGGGGGTTATGCATGTGTCCGGACTCTTAATAATAATAAAGCCTTCTCTTTTGCCTTCAAATTTAGTGAAAACTATTCATCAACTGATACTGACCATCATGAATAATTTGTCCTGTAATCTGTATGATATTGTCCAACATAAGTCAGCGCTTGTTCAGAAACCTGTCCAAAAAGTGTAAATATCAACATTTATCTGAAAAATACCCTCAAAATAACAAGAAAATTGACTCAAAACAGGTAATAAACATAAAAAATTTTAACTCATGATCTATATTAGGATATTTAATGAATATTTACTTCATTTGGTTTTTTTTTAGTAGGGTATCTCCAAACCGTAGTAACGGGTGAAATTTTGGATAGGTTTCTGAACAGGTGCCCATATAGTCTAAGTCTTGGAAGGTTTTTAATTACTACATGTAGTAAGGACCAATGATGTTAGCACTCTGAGCCTTATGGGAATGGCGCCCTAAATGTTCATTGTATTGTATTGTATTGTATTGTATTGTAAATCAATGTTGTAAACTTCTTCAATCAAATTGGTGTTTTATAAATCAACTGTCTGGATACACAAGCTGTCCGGGCACACAAAGTCAACGTTAGACCGAATTTTTCTGTCTCTTTCGTTCGTTAGCCTCTTATTGGGGTAGGGTCGGCTCTCTCTTTAGAGATGGAAACCGACTATACGCATTCCCTTGATAACTCCATGGCCATTTATGGCCATATTTTGATGCCCCGAAAATCCCCCCATATGTCATTTTACCTCGTTTTTATTATTTTCTAAATTAGGCCTAGGCTATATTAATCAGTTCCACTTACCAAGGTCCAACGTTATTTACACATAACAGTTTGATCTAGAACCTAAGAAGTCTAATTGTCATTCTACAGTATTTAATTTTTTTTTCTTTTCCATTTGCTGAGATCAGGGGATCCATCTCTTGAAACTGATACACTTGTAGCATCCACAATAGAAGCATGTTCAAAATGTAACCCTATGCATATGTAAAGGGGAAGTCCACAAATGTATCACTTGATGGTTTGTGAGCTGGGCCCCAGTAGTATTGGAGTTGCTAAAGTAAAGGAGGCATGACACTTGCATGACACTTGCATGACACTTGCATGACACTTGCATACCACCTCCTTCATTTTCTGCCAGCAAATCAATCATTGTCTCCAGGGATGGTATTCTGAAAATTATGTTAGCAAAACAATGTCATAACAAATCAAAATTAGGACATGCCATTGGTTAATATCAGCGCAAAGCTGGCTGTGCTTGCTTAAAATTAAAAGGGATACTGAAGCAAGCACCCATGGTACGTGTAAGTGTTAGTTCTGTGCATTTTTATATTGTTATGCCAATTAACATCGTTTTCGATCCCCAAAAAGATGACATCGTTTCAGAATACGCCCAAAATATGTAGCTTCTTCCTGGAACCCATGAAACCAGTTGTATCTAGTGCACATATCAGTATGAAAGCAACAGCAAGGACAATTCCTACTGATTTTTCTTGATATGGATGTGGAATCTAATATTCGGCAAATAGAAAATATTTTCAAATCAAAGCAATTAATTCAATCCGAGTCAGCCCGTTTTCTAAGTTGGTTATATTTCATTGTACAAAATTTGCCAGTTTACAGTAATATATGCAATTGTTCTACAAATTATATTGAATTCTTCTCTGATGTTGTTTTTCCTTCCAATTAGAATCAATTGCTGGAACTCAGAACAGCGAACTATCAATTTAAAGATCACTCAAGGAAGTTAGAAAATGGTAAGCATTAAAAAATAAATTTCCTGTAGGGGGAGGTGTGGTTGAATAAATTCATGTTTTTGTCTTTTGATTTTACACCTGGAAACTAGAATAGTAAAGATTATATTGTTTTATACGGCTCTGTTTACACTACCATTTCATATTCATTATTGCCCATACATGTGTGCTTAATTTAGGTTGGTTTTTCTAAAAAGAATTTCAGGTATTACACTATGTTTCCTGTCACTAAATACTTATTATGTTATCTACTTTCATTCCCCAGAGTTGAGCCGATTGAAGCAAACATCTGCTGCAAATGAAAAAGAGCTTGAAAAAGCTAACAAGGTAATGTATTATTTATTTTAAAAAATAGAATAACTTATTAACTACAATTCAAGGAGGTGTTTTTTTCTTCTTCATTGTAAATTATATTCTCTTATTATTTATGGTTGACTTCCAACTTTTAATTCACATGGTAATCATAGGCTACATGTACATGTCGTGCGTAATTTGGAAAGGGAAGGCTTAATTCACTGTTGAGAGTGCCACATGCCACATTTTATCTTTAGGCTTACAAAAATTCTTTTTGTCTCCTCTCTCTGATATAGTTAGATTGACATACATGTATATTGACTCCAAAAGTACAATGACTATTGTAAGAGTTTTGTATATATGTGCATTGAGTGAACAATTTGATACATTCATAACATTGCTCCATCTTTGTTGTTGCAGGTTATTTCCAAGAGCAAAAAGGCAAAGGTACGTTTAGTAGTAATTATTGATAATATCTTTGCTTGTGATACTTTGAGTCAATGATGAAGATCATGCCTTCTATCTCTTCATTTACATGTAATATACATGTATGTAATGTATGAAGATTGAAATGATTCAAATGGATGTTATATTCCTTTTTCTTTTCTAATTTTTTTAAACTGAAAAGACATTTTTGTGATATTTCTTAATTTTCTCAAGCTCAGTGATACATAAACGTCAAACATGTTAATAGACAATAAGAAATAGACTTCACCCATTGATGAAATCCTCCACCGTTTCCTTGATAGGATGTTGAAGCTCTGTTTGCAGAGAATGACAGCCTCCAGCTCAAGCTCCAGAGCCAGGAGGATGACTTCCGCCTCCAGAACTCCACTCTCATGGAAGAGCTCTCAAAGGTCAGGATATGCCATTATAACTTTCTCATCCCCTTTGCATAATCAGTAGAGTTCAAATGCATTTTAGAGAGACTTTTAGTTTATACAATGAAGTTAAGAGCTAGTCTTATTTGAGCAAAAACAATAACTATAATCATTTTCAACTCGTTTTCCGGATAGTTATGTGGGAAAAATATTGGATATGCCTCCAATCTGAGGAAATAGGTGCTGAAGGTCCCATCCGAACAAATTTAAGCAAGTTGCAAATCTGTTGCCATTCCCATCAAACTTGAGGACACCAATATGGGAACGATTGATTAATTTATAATAAGGCAAAAAAAAAAACACAATCGTTTGGTTGTCGTCGACCTCCCACTCGTCATTTTCGGCCCGCTCATATTTTTTTTTTTTTGGAGCAATTTTAACGCCTAATATACCATTTTATGCATTTTGCAAGGATCAAAATGCGTCTAGTAACCAGTTTGGTCTTTTCAGTAAGCAATTTTGTATTTATTAACTTGCCATTTTGATTTTTCTATGTCAAAATGCCGTTCATTCAAATCAGGTTTTGAGCATTCTTAAACTCATTTTAAAAGGTGCTATATTTTAAAGCCAAAAATACTTTCTGTGTTGGTCTTGATATTCATTGTACATATGTTATAAAAGATGATATAAAACTATTCTTTAACCATATTAAAGTGGTTTATTGACTTTGTTTGTGTAAATGCTTGACATCCCAATGATTAATTATTTTTTTATTTAAAAAAAAATGGGGAAAAAATATAATTAGAGAAAGACAACCAATGCTAACTTGATTCCAAATTTTAACTGCCATTAAATGGCCAGAAGTTAGCAGAATTTAAAAACAGAAGCCCACAATTCAAGATGAATAACTGAACAAAATTAACATCAAGAAATTCGTTTTCATTATTATTTCATGACTAAATATATTTCATCAATTAATTTGTCATGGAATGACAGTAATGTCGTGCAGAATTACACTTAGTGCTTCATCAATCACTGGAGTACCACAACCTAGGTTTAATGGAGTTTGTTCTATGAATGTAGGCTTACAGGATTTGTTCCCCATCTATGTCAATCTGATCACAACCATGGTGCTTTGTATCAAGTCATGATGATCATTTCATTCCAATATCCAGGTACTTTGTTACTACATGCATCAAAACATAAAACAAAAAAGTATTTCTTATTATACTACCTCAACATAACAAAGACAACATGACATTCTAATCTTTGTAGGGCACATAGGTAGTAGGTAGGTGCTGTAGACCCACTAGGAGTAACTTTTGATTTTAATGTTGCAGCTGTGTACAGCAAATGAAGAGCTAGAGAAGGAAGTCAGTACGTTAAAGAAGGGTCATAGTGCCAAAGACGAGGTCAATGGAAGCCCCTCATTGGGTTCACAAAATGACATCAGGAGACTTCAAGCAGAAAATGCAGCTCTCCAGAAAAACCTTGCCAGTAAGTAAAACAACATTATGTTAATTTGGATGGATTGTTTATTTAACTCAAGTGTTAAGGAAGTCTTTATAAGCTTGTAAGTATGGGTAAGCAGGATAGGACCTATGGTTTTCAGTCCTATCCAGGGGCCTTAATAATTTAGGAAGGCTATCCTATGTACCAAAACATTAGTGCACTAACATACATGCAGGTCCTGGACACAGGGGTAGTGTCCTGAACATGATTTTATTTCTGAAATAATATATTTGAAAGGTAAAATATATAACATTGGTATACTGAAACCTCTTCTTTCTCCTAATCTATCTCAGTCTCCACACTTTTTGCGTGTCTTATGCCTTTACAGTTCGATGATTGATACATNGTCTTTAACCATATTAAAGTGGTTTATTGACTTTGTTTGTGTAAATGCTTGACATCCCAATGATTAATTATTTTTTTATTTAAAAAAAAATGGGGAAAAAATATAATTAGAGAAAGACAACCAATGCTAACTTGATTCCAAATTTTAACTGCCATTAAATGGCCAGAAGTTAGCAGAATTTAAAAACAGAAGCCCACAATTCAAGATGAATAACTGAACAAAATTAACATCAAGAAATTCGTTTTCATTATTATTTCATGACTAAATATATTTCATCAATTAATTTGTCATGGAATGACAGTAATGTCGTGCAGAATTACACTTAGTGCTTCATCAATCACTGGAGTACCACAACCTAGGTTTAATGGAGTTTGTTCTATGAATGTAGGCTTACAGGATTTGTTCCCCATCTATGTCAATCTGATCACAACCATGGTGCTTTGTATCAAGTCATGATGATCATTTCATTCCAATATCCAGGTACTTTGTTACTACATGCATCAAAACATAAAACAAAAAAGTATTTCTTATTATACTACCTCAACATAACAAAGACAACATGACATTCTAATCTTTGTAGGGCACATAGGTAGTAGGTAGGTGCTGTAGACCCACTAGGAGTAACTTTTGATTTTAATGTTGCAGCTGTGTACAGCAAATGAAGAGCTAGAGAAGGAAGTCAGTACGTTAAAGAAGGGTCATAGTGCCAAAGACGAGGTCAATGGAAGCCCCTCATTGGGTTCACAAAATGACATCAGGAGACTTCAAGCAGAAAATGCAGCTCTCCAGAAAAACCTTGCCAGTAAGTAAAACAACATTATGTTAATTTGGATGGATTGTTTATTTAACTCAAGTGTTAAGGAAGTCTTTATAAGCTTGTAAGTATGGGTAAGCAGGATAGGACCTATGGTTTTCAGTCCTATCCAGGGGCCTTAATAATTTAGGAAGGCTATCCTATGTACCAAAACATTAGTGCACTAACATACATGCAGGTCCTGGACACAGGGGTAGTGTCCTGAACATGCTTTTATCTCTGAAATAATATATTTGAAAGGTAAAATATATAACATTGGTATACTGAAACCTCTTCTTTCTCCTAATCTATCTCAGTCTCCAAACTTTTTGCGTGTCTTATGCCTTTACAGTTCGATGATTGATACATGTAATTTGAATGGTTATGTGCACCTTACATGCATCTTAAAATAACCTTTCCTGTTAGTGAGAGCTCTTCAGGTTTTTGGTGTGGTGAAAGTGCATTAATCTCAGGGTGATAGTCAAGTATTTTAGTTGTTTTCAAGATTACCTGAGCTATTTTCGAGCTCTTGAGAGCTAAAGCGCTCACCAGAGCTTACCGGTAATCGCTCACCACTCCTGTGTAATTTTTTGCTGCTTACTGGTACATGTATTTGCAAAATTGTAAACTGAAATATGGTAGAAGCTAATCTGTCTATAGGATGCTGGATGGGTGGTATATATTTTTAGCATGTTGATGGTCTACAGTAAAATTATATTTAAAAAATATATGGTAGTATTGAAAATATTTCTCAAGCAACATTCAAGAAGATAGTCTAATATCAAAATGACAAAAGTATATGATACTGTTTTGATTGGTATTTAACTTTCACATGTTGAATATTTCATAGAGATGTCGATGGTTTTGCATTGATTTTCTTGTATTTGTTGTTCTTAAAACTAAGAAATTGTTGGGGAATAGGGGGTCAGTCATTTGCTCATGCTAGACCTTACTTATGGAATCAGTTGCCACAAGACATTCAGAATATTTCAACTGTAGATTGTTTTAAAAATGCTCTTAAAACCCTTTTTAGTCTTCAAAATTGCTTTCTAGTAGATCTACATGTATCTTCTAATTTATCTCATTTTAAAAAAGTATTTTCATGATCCTACTTTTCTTTTGTGCCTGAGCACATTATTCATGTGGAGTTGGTGCATTGTGAAAACTCTATATTTTTATGAATTGTTTATGATTCAGAGCAGGTACTCTAATTTTTCTCTTCTTTTATGAAGACAGCGTGTGGCATTACATTTAACATTTTCATTTTCTTCATTGAAATTGTAGGTACTCAACAGAGATATAATGATGAACTCAATGGAATGAGACAAAACGTAAAGTAAGTAGTGATGAGCTGTAACCCCACATGAAAATTTAAATGTTTCTTTATTTCTTTATTATTTTTGTAAATACTCAATTGGTGAATTGTTCAGTCTTGAAATAAATGCTAAATTTGTTATATGAATTGTGGAGGATTTGTATTCTGCCACGCCTTTTTCTCTTGTTCTTTGTATTGTAGGTCAGTTATTCATGGAATAAATATTGAGACGTATTCTTTAAAAATAATTTGTTTAACAAAAAGAGAAAAAAGATTAGAATATGCAAACATTCTGCCATTATCCAACCAAAGCTATAGCATGAATGTAGTATAAGATTTTAACAATTCATCAACGTCCATGTTAACTGTAACTTGCAGCATGTTGACTCAAGCATGTGCGGATGCTGAGGAGCGCTACACCAGGCTGTTAGGGGAGCGCCCCACTCCAACAGGAGCTTCAGGAGATCAGCCGGAAGGGGAACAGATGGAAGAGATACCCATCTCAAACCCTGATGGGAATGCATCAGATCAACAGTCACCGGTGGAAGCAGGTCAGATGTCTATTCTTTGAAATTTTTCATATTTCTCATCCCTTTGTATTCAGTGTGGCTCATTATTTTAAAAAAAATATTATTCAGCTATCTCTTTGCTCTGAAATAGTATCCTGTCATTTTTTCTTTTGATGGAGCAAGTACAAAAAAGTGATTGCTATCCATGTCAAGCTTTTTCCATTATCAAAACAGTGCTGAATGCAATCGTGGCTTAATGGTCGTTATTGAGGTCTGTCATAATAAAATTGTATTGTGACTATCTTTACCCATTGTGCTATTTTAAATGTGCTTTGGTTTATAATATATCGTTTCAGAGCTTGTTCATTCAGTTTTGTTATTATTTGTTACCAAATTTTGTGCAGAGCGCATGATGAAATGGTCTCAGGAGTATAGTTTTGAAAAATGGCATTTATTCCATTTGAATCCGCCAAAATGTATGTGGCCTTGTCCTCAATTTTATGATTTAAGTTCATGCTTTAATAGTGAAAATTTCACAAACAATGATTTTCTGTATTTGCATGAAATCTGCACATGTTAAAGTTTTGTACACTATATGCATGTACTTTATTTTAGTTATTGTATTTGTGTTGTGTATACAGAATTAAACCACTTATTGAATGATGAATTTGAAGCCTTTATTGAGGACCTGAAGCTTTCAGCTGTTACAAGTGACTTTGATGATGATATTGAAGAAAAAGGTTTGTATCTGTCTGTTTCCTTTGCTCAAACATCTTTAAGCCCTTGCATAGTTTGTGTATTATAGCAACCCTAATAATATTTTGTCAGATTTTGTGTGATTTTGGTTGATAAATACTTCTGACTTTAAGTGAATGGAATTTTTCTTCTCTCTTCCTCTTTCTCTCCTTATTAGGATACGAGATGTGATATTATTATTGATCATGACCTAAGTTTTTTTATGTTTGTGGAATGACATTCAAATACTTTTGAATAGTTGTTTATCAAATATAGTCTAAACAACTGGGTCTTACATTATTATCATCAGTACTGAGTTTTTATCTGCATTATATATGCCACACTTATATGTTCTGAATTGAATTGCATTCTATGTTGTTGACATGAGACTCTTACATTTTCTTACATTGTAATCTGCACTGACGAATCAATTGAGCATGATTTGTATTGTGAAAAAATTTATTGTGCATTGTGTTAGCTTGAAGTCTAAAAGAATGTCATTGCTGTTTAACATGTTGGATTTATAGTGAGACTGTGAGATTCAATTGTAGAAACCAGCAACTGTATTTGGAGTAGTTTGTGGTAGTCTTTATTACTCTTTTACATATCAACAAGGAAAGCCTCTTTTGAACTACATGCATATATTCTCTCTTTCATGAGCTTTGGTTTGAAATTATTACATGTCACTTGAGGGAGGTGTTTGATATGAAGTTACTATTGTTTGAAGCTAAATGGTACAAGTTAACCACATCAAAGTAAAGCCACCATAAACATTGATATCCCAGCATTTCTTACGTACAAATAGAGATCGGTTGTGTAACACGATCTAAGAAAGGTTACTTTTTGAAACTCATTACAAAGATTATGACCAATATTGAAATTTAATGAGGTTATTCTATCTTTTCCAGTGTTTTTATACTTACGGTATGTATTTTAATATCAAATTGAAGTATAAGGCATTTCTAAATGTAATTTCTCACTAGGTTTAATAATAGATTGCATTTAGCCATTTTTCATATATCTTAGAATGTACCATTGCACTTACAAGCAATATTGTTTGTGTATGATCATTTGAACCATACAGAAGTCTTCAGATGAATGATATGCATGTATTTGGATATTAATTGATGTAGATCCTATGACAGTACTACAAGGACATGCCAAGCAGCTGAAGAAGAGAGTGAGTGGAGCACTGGTTAGAAACATGGAGAGCTTTGTCAAGATGGTCTCAAAAGGTAAGTGCTTTTCTTCTTTTGGTTAATGATTAAAGCTAACATATTTGTGCAAGGCCTAAGCTGTTGAATGATCTCCCTCCAGAGATTCGTAAAAGCAGATCAGTTGAATTATTAAAATTAAAAAATATGTGTTTAATTCAGCATAATTTATTTTTGTATATTTTTATTTAACTCCTTTTCCTTTAGTTTATGATGCAAATGCTTTTATGTGATCTCTTTTTAATTATTTTTTTTATACACGTTAGTTTTTGAGCATTTGCTTTCAAGGGGATTTGGCGCCTCACAAATCTCATACATTATTATCATTGGTCATAATGTCAAGCAATGTAAAAGATTTCCAAAATGGTTTAAAAGGAGACAAAATAGACTTTATTTAGATTGTTCAATACTGTTGTTGATGCAACAAGAGATTTTTTTGGCTTTCTAATTTTGATTGTGGTGGTAATAGTGGACAATTGTGTGTTACATAGTACAAAAAAATAAAGGGCATTATGCTTACCGGTACATCAATATAATTTTCCATGGGTGGTACCGGTAAACTGTGTCCTGCAGATAAAAAGCTTAAAAGACTTTTTTTTTTAATTATTGTATCGCCTTTTGCAACCGACCCAGAAATCTTAAAAGCTATGGTCGGCTTTGTATTTTATTTTATTTTTTTTTACTGTTTTTTAGGAATTTTTTTTTTTAATGAATCAAAAAATATGTATTAAAGCATTCAAAGGCGAAAGGGCAATACAACAATTTTTTTTTAAAGGCCTAAGGCTTGAACTAGTCATCCAATGGGTTTTGTAGTACAATATTTTGATACTGTAGAAATTTATGTTTTCTCTTCTCTGTATTTTGATGGTTGTTATTACAGAAGAGGGAAGAATAAGCAGAGGAAATTCATTTGCAGACCCAAATGAACCAGTAAGATAACATTCTTTTACATCTCCTGTCATGAAGTCATACTTTTATGAATTATGACATTTTGACTTTCTCGCATTTGCTCTCTTATTGAGGAACATGTCACTTCCTTTTCTTTAATCAGCCTACATCATGAATATTTGAATTTTCTGCTTAACTAAATATTTCTTATCTTTGATTTTTATCCACTCTATTTTTAAACAGATAGAGAGTATATATTGGCACATGATGATGATGATGATATTGATGAGACAAAAGCCAGGCCAAAAATGATGTTAATGTGTCTTTTAAAAAAAATATCTTGGACATACACGTTTACTTGTGAACTTTTTCCTGAAACATGAAACAAATAGGTATCTCATGAGACACTTATCTATAAATGAAAGAGGAAAGGAATGAATGTAAAAAGAAACCAGATATTGCTAATAAGTATCGGCTTGCATGGTGATGTAGATATACAGTAGTTATTTTCAGGACTCCCCAATCATCCCCCTCTCTCACATGGTGCAACCGCAAGCCTACTGTATATGAAACCAGATAAGTTAAGATTGTGATATCATTAGATGTAATCTATCTTTCTTTTCAAGCAATGTGATCTAAACATGTCCAAAATGGATGAACACATGAGAGAAATAAATGGTAAGTTTAAAGAAATACTCATTCAAACCTGAATTTTTTTTTTTTTCATTCACGCAGTCTCCTTGGAATTTGCAGCTACCATAGTGCATAATCTTATTATCATTTGAACAAATATACATCTATTTTGGGGCAAGGTTTGCAGAAACACCCGATATTATTTCAACAGGATTAGTTGGCCCTGAGAAGGGCACATCTTTTTTGATATTTTGATAGTTGTACCTATTTTTAGGATGCTTATTTACATTTAATTTCAAGGATTGTTTCTAATAAAGTGTAAATTTAGTTTTTTCTAATAATCATCAAATGTACTTATATATTTTTCAATGATAACTGATCAATTTGTTATAATTTTTGTAGTGGATAACAAAAAATTATGTAATAGCATTATATATTGCACTATTTTAGTTGATCAATGTATTATTCCTAAGAGATGGAAAGCTGTTTTACCATTTCAACATTTGCTGTAGGAATCATATACTGACTTTCCAAAGCAATGGTGGCAGGAATTGACTTGTTTTCTACACTAGCTTTCTATTACTTAAAACCAATGAATGTTGTTGTGAAATAAATTTGTTTTGTTTTTCCCTACAAGATTTACAGCTGAGAGTAGATACAGAGCAAGAAGAAAACAAAATATTGAAACAACAACTCCAAGACAGTGAGGTATTGAAAAATTGTATGCTTTTTCATTTTCCACTTTTGTTCAATATAAATGCTTTCTTTGGAATAATATCAGGTGTCAAATAGAAAATAACCATATTGGAACCTGATATATTTTTATGACAGAGGGAGGAATATAAGAATTTCTAATATGTTATTCATTTGCACAGGTTTTTAGATTGCTTTCAAAATTTACATTTATGTCAGGGTATGATTTAGATTTAAGCAGTACTGTCCTGAATTTTGTAAGTTCCAAAGTAGCATTGAGAATAAGAAAACAAAGTTTCATTTCTTTTTCAAAGAATTCAAGAACAAATGGAGTAATAATTAACAGACTGAGGGATGTATTGTTAAAATACATCCCTAGTGTAAAATGGGAACTGCTCATATTCTTTTATTGACTTTAAATTTGACAGAAATATATTTTTGTAAATCTTAATATTCTAAATGTACAACACAAATACTTTTTAATTTGATTAGGATTTCAGAACAATGGAGCTATTTATGGATAAATCAGTATACAATCATTGCAAATATCTGCCTAATTATTTCCCACTACCACATATTCTTTAAACTAAGTATAATGAATAATAATGACCTGATATTTTCAAACACTTCATTTTGCACAGCAATCATACAAAGCAGAAATTTTAACCCTGCAAGAGGAACTACAAAAAATGGCAGAAAAGGCCAAAAAGAAACAGGAAAGGTAAGTTTCTTGTCATGTCTGTTTTTTAAAATATTATTAATGCTTCATGACGGACAATATGATTGTGATATCAATGCTTTGATTCAGTCTTTTCATAGTAATCATATTCTAAATTCATTAGGCATATATTACTTCCACGCTGTCTCTAAGTACCTACACAGGTAAACAATTGATTTGTTAAAAATATATTCATTTTGTAAATCATATGTGTGTCGATTTATGCCATGTAAGGAATATATTTTGGTGAATAAAGATATTTGATAAACAAAGGAATTTTCAAATAGATATCCATGCTTTAAACAATGATTTAAACATTAATTTTTCATGTTATTTTTCCTATTTCTTTTCAGCTTATTGCAATTACAGAATGAAAAAGAGGAATTATTCACCCAAAACAGGTGAATTGTTAATCTTTATATCATTGCAGCATACTTAGGAGAAATTCTCTTTAAATTTTTGAGATAGATATATATATTTCCTTAAAGTTAAATATGCACCAGAACAGATCTTCAGGTTATGCAGAGGTCTGTTGTATCAGACCCGACACCCACATTCCTGACTTCACATTGGTGCTACAGTAAAGTCATAATCTCCTTATGACATAGAAGGTGATGTTTAAGTAGGGGTCATAAAGCTCACCTGGCCTCCTATTATTACCCTATCATACATCTGTACACGTTTACCTTGAATGTCGATGGATTTGTAGCTTTATTTCATGGAAATATAACTATGTCATTAAGACATGGACCTTGCATGGATCTGTGCAACTTTGAAAAGGCTAAATAGTATGGAAATCAGAGACACAGAATAATTGATTTCCGTATGAAACTATAATTCATTTAACATTTGCAAGTCGGTGACAACAACTTTTAAAATTAAGTATCGTCATTATATGGATCCCAGTAGTCAAGTCACTTAATCTTGCATTAGACCAGCATTTTTAAGTAAGCTATATGCACCAGATTACATAGACCCAAGCTTGATCTGTAGTATTGTGTCATTCTGTTCCAGACAAAACGTTCAAGAGTTACATGGATCTGTGGACAAGGAAGTTGAGGTAAGTGCTACAAGCTCACACAAAAAAGGCAGATATTAATTTAGGAATGACTAGTGTGCAACTTAGCAGCAGGAATTCTATCTGTCAAAATATATCAATACATATCTACTGTTTACCTTTTTTTTTAATAGAAAATACCATTTTTTGTTTGGATTTAAAATTTGAGATCCCCTGAGAAGGAAAACGATGTTTAGTATCAATTGAACAGATATGTGTTAAGAGCTCAGATATTACATGAAAGAGAGAACAGATGGTGCCAACATTGTGTATTTTGCTTGAAACCCAGAGAAATGTTACTGGTATCATGATATGTATAAACTCTACTACTAGTATGCCGTGATAAAGATTTATATTGATAACAATGTATTTTGTCTATATTCAATACCGCTTTGCAGGCTTTGAAAAAAGAAAACAGTGACTTGAAAACAGCCTTGAACAGGAATAAACAGGTATGAAGCATATTAAAATCTTGACAAAGATAGCGGTTCAGAAGAAAACAGTGATAGCCCCTTATTTCTTGTATAATGTAATTCTTTTGATTTTCAGTAGAATTATTATTTCCTTTCATAGTTTAACTGTACTGTTATTATGGACATAATCCTGGCCTGTATTCTCAGGTTCCCTTTCTTCTACAAATAGTACAGAACTAAACCAAATCATGAAAATAATGCTGACTTTTGTTTAAGTAGACACCATGTTGAGTCTCTTCATAGTCTTGTATCCAGACTTCCATATCAAACATATTTACATCTCGTCACACTGTAATTGATGGACAACATGATAAGATTTAATGATTTTGTAAATTCCATAGAATCGAACAGAGGCCCTAGAAAACTCCAAGCAGCAAGTTAAACAGCTAGAGAACACCATAGAAGAACTGAGACAACAGGTAAAATTATTCTTGTCATCATACATTGTAACTCATGAAAATTGATGAAAGTATTTATATAGCTGGCCTATTCTATTGGAGCTATCTTTAATGTTTCTTTGTATGTTCATGAAGGGATTTCTTGGTACTGTTGACTTAACACTATCTTGATATTTTAGCTTTATTGTTGATAAACATGAGATTACAGTATCCCAATACTTTAATATTTACATTTAGGATAGGAAACAAAAAATACTACTTGTGAGGTCTTGACTCAAATGTGTTATATTTAGGTTGAGATAAATTATTTTGATAGTCTTCTTACCACATGAAGTTTACATTATTACTTAGTTTTTTTATTTTTTATTATAACAAATTCAGTCTAAAAGAGAGAGTTTCATCAAACAATACCACACAAAATCACTGGAATTTCCATGCTCAAATTTTTATGCTCAATCTCTTCCCCCCTGTAATGAATTATTTTATTTTATTTGATAATGCATATCCGGTACACATTATCTTTTCTCATTCAACCCCAATTACCATTCAAGAATAGCAAACTTTTTTTCTTCAAATATGAATCTATTTAAAGGCATAGCTTAACAATGTTAAATCTGAGATGCACTGCCCTATGTGTTATCAGTGTCTGTGATATGGTGTAATATTGAAGCCCTAAAAAAATTGTGCTTCAAAATGATTAAGAAGTGCCTCAAAAAAGAAAAAAACTTTGAGTGACCGGTTTTACCATACTTGTTTTCCCAAATAGACTGTAGTCATAGATAATTTGATCATCAGACAGGCGACACACTTGTTAATTTATTGGGTTCATGACTGACCTAAAGATATATAATTATTATTGCAGCATGAGCTAAATCCATGATTATGTTTCAGAATCTGACACAAAGTTACAGGATCACTTTAAATTCTTAATTAAAATGATAAATGAGATAAGAAGATACTTAACACAGTATTATGTGCATGTGTGCTATTCTTTCATTTGCAGACAGCAAACCGTGAAGAAGTAACAAGATTAGAAGAGGATAAATCTATGTTAAACAAAGAACTTGCCACCATCAGACAGGTAAAGCACATTATGTCGACTTGTTTCTTTTCCTGCTTTCCTTCCTATTACGTTTTACTTCATATAATACAATTATGCCATTAAACTGAATAGCCCTGCTAAAGGTTGCATTTTTGTTGTGCTCTGTAATCAAATTTGAAAAAATTGATTGCATTTTTATATAGGAGAGAATTTCAAAATAATGAATCTGACATTGCAGTTTCTAGTGTTGCTAATTTGTGGATACATCGATACTTAGAACTCTGTTTGATCCATTAACTATACATATTTCATCAATCATTTGCTTTTTTTATTCTTTGCTAGGCCTATACATCTACATCAGAAGAGGCCAACAGATTGCAGGTACAGTATGTAACATTCAGAGAGAATATTATTTTGTTATGATTAGTGTCTTAATCCTTGTAATTATCAAACTGCAAATGTTTTTAATGTTCCTAGACATAGTTTATCAATTATTACAATATTTTACCGTGAATTCGATATGATAAAAGAAATCTACAACTAAATTAAACTAAAATCTGTAAAAGCTTTGGGTTTTTAATTGATATTATAGTCTCTCTTAATAATGAAGAAAGAAGACTTGACAACATAACAATCAGATTAAAGTCATTTGTACTCATATAAACATACATTTATACTTGCTGTTGCAATGAAGAATATGTATTACATTTTAAAAAATAATATTTTAAACTGGGCCAAAATTATTTCAGAAGAGGATTTACTTCATATTGCTTACAGGGGTACATGTCATGTAAACTGTGAAAAAATAGTGGGTTGCAATCGATCCATGAGTTTACTAAACAGTTCTTTTACATTGTCATTGCACTAGAAAGAAATTCCAAGCACAAGGCTAGGATAATTATATTTTGCTAATATAAAGAAAATAACAAAATGTATCAACTACCACTAAGAATCAGCTAAAGTATACTATCCCATGCAAGTTAAAGGGAGTGATTGGTCCTCAATTGTGATTGTCAGAAGAATTTCCACATTAGTGGCATGATTATGAAGTTTTTTGTATCAAATATGAGGGTTATAGTGTATGATTTTTGTAATCTCACTGGACAGACTGCATCAATCACCACGAAGAACCAGCTTGAGTGTACCCAGCGTGAGTTAGAGGAGCTACAGCTAGCACAGAGTAAACTAAGCAGTGAGAGAGATGAACTACAGGGGCAATTCACTGAATGCCTAACAGCCAACGCTACCCTAGGAGACCAACTCGGAGCAACAGAGAAAGAGAGGGATACTCTGCAGAAAGAATTACAGGTAGAACATTTCTCTCAAGACTAGACCGAGAAAGTTCATGCTAATTTATCCTTTATTCACTATTCAAACCATTTTGTATAGTTTAATCTTTTTTGCCAACACCATGGGCAGCAAGTGAGATGCCGTCTTACTTAAGCTTTCTCCGGCCGCAGTTACACAGTAGATCGTGTTTTGCGCCATAGCTTGTCACGCGCGGGCTGCGAGGATTGAGGTTGCTCTACCGATGGCACGAACTTCGATCTAGTTTTTGGTTGGTAAATTATGAAGTTTATTCATGAAATTGACAATATAACACAAAATTGTAGTTAAGACGGGTTATTCTAGATATGTCCTGTACCATCATTGTAGTCCCATATGTACGAATTTACGTGCTGTTTTGACTGCCCATTGTTTACTCTTGTTGGGCATAGGCCGCAACCAGACTTATTGATATTTTCTCTTCCAAAAATACTGCGGCCTTTACGCCGGCAAATACGGTATTGTTGAAAATGTGCAAACATTAACCTTTAATATCTAATATATGCATGAACTTTTTTTGTTTTACAGTAGTTAAGTGGATTTTATGTAGAATTTATGAAGAATTTACAAAGCTCCTGTTATGTGTTGTGTGCCCAACGGATTGCTTTGATAAGGTTGTTCTGACTATAATTTTTATGTGTCGCATTTGTGTTAAAAAAAGTATTTAATAATTTTCATTTACCCTTGTTATTAGGAAACTAGCAAGATAGCTGATAAGAGGAAAAGCATGTTGGATGAGATGGCCATTCAGACACAAACTATCAGAGAGCAACATAAAGAAGAAGTGGCTAATATGACCTACAGTCATCAGGTATACTTGAAGATAAGCTTGAGTTCTGGTAGTGTAAAAGATAAATTCTTACAGAATCCAACAATAGTTACACTGAATGTTCAAGATTACAAATAAATGACATGTGCCAAACGATTTTGGTATAGGGGCTGAGTAATGAGGATAGAAAGATAAGGAAATTGAGGTAAGTACCCGGTAGGCCCGATGCTATTTGATGAACACAGGTCACTATGTGCAAATGAGAGTTGTGGTTTTTAATGAAGATGATTTCCTGCAAGTTTTTGTGATGTTTTTTCTTATTTTACTGTTTCAATCAATCTAATGCAGGATAAACAATCCAGAATGAATTATAGCCATGTTCTCTCTACATTCGATGCCCATATCAGAGCTCAAGATTAGCTTTACTTTTCATTCTTCCTTTCTAGTTATCGTTATTTATGTATTTTTAGATGTACAATGTTGTCGTGTTGGTTAATGCTCTTCATTGCATAATATCATTTAGTTATTTTCAATATGAACTTGTGTTTTCTTTGTTAAAACATGTTGTTGTGTGTATATATGAGTGCATAGAAAGCAAGTTTGGGTAGCCAAGGTACCCATGGCTGTAATCTTGTTTTCATTTTTGTTATGTAATAAGAAACTTGCTTTCATTACTTATGCCTCTGCATTATTCTCTCTTGGTTCCTTAATTTTGGTTTTCTGGGCGCTAAACTCATTGCTTTAACTTTAACCACTTGGTCCTTGCTTGTTCCTGAAGCCTCTATATATATATATATATATATATATATATTATGACCATTATTTGAGAACCATGTCCTATTATCAGCAACATTATAATAACATGATTTGGCTGTTCTTTGTTAATCATTTCTTGCTTGCAGGAAGCTCTTGATGATATTAAACAACAACTACAGGATGAAAAGGTAATCAATTGCTAAACCCTCCTATAATCAACAATCTTATTTCTGAAAAGATGATAGGTACTACAAAATCTGAGAATTGTATTGAAAAGAGCCATACTTAATCTTATTTCTAAAAGATATCCTGTATGTATTATCTGTATATATTAATAGATTTCTTGGAAATTCTGTTATTTGTAATTCAGTTAAATTATGTTGAGCAATGTCCCACATATGGCATGGCATATTTATATTACAGTATATAGATAATTTTGTTGAACTCACCAGAAAGATTGAATTACATAGGGGAAATGTTAGTATCATTGCAAAATGAAATTTCTTTAATAGTAGGAGTCTATATTGGTCATCTCTGCAAGGAGATTTTGAATTTGATTATTGCACCTTTGTATTTCAGCAAAAGAGGAAAGAACTGGAGCCTCTGAAAGAGCAGGTTGCACAACAAGATGCACAGATTGAATCACTGGAGAATGCTAAGGGATGGTTTGAAAGGAGAATGAAAGAATTAGAGGTGAATAAACGATACCACTCTCTTTCTGTCCCATCTTCCATTACCCTTCTCCCACCCCACCCCTTCTCTCTCTCTCTCTCTCTCTCTCTCACTATCTCTATCTCTTTCTCTATTTTTCTTTCCCTTTCTTTCACTGTCTCTGAATATGTCTGTCTGATTCTCAAACCTTCAATTCCCCTCCACCCCCTCTGTTCTGCTGCTATTTTTTTTTTCTGCCTCTCTCCTTTTCTCTCTTTCTCCTTTTCTATCTCTCCCCTTTCTCTTTTTTTCTCTCTTGCCCTTATGATTATTCACAAATCATTTTCTCATTTTTTGTCCATTTTGTGTCGTTTCTGTTCCCTTCATTTTTTTTCTTGAATGGGGATGTTGATATAACACAAGAAAATATTTATAACAACAGTTCTTTGTGATTGAAAAGAATTTTTTTCCTCAAAACTTTGAAGCCTTTAAAAAAAAAAAGCTTTAATATTTCTTAATTGACGATAAACCCCCCTGCGTATAGATAAAAATGATAAGGTCCACAAGTGTCGACATCATTAATTAGAAATCAAGAATTAGTGTGTGAAATTAATAACTGTGTTTGAAATCATCTTATGTAGGAGGAACTAGAAGGGACAAAGGAAAAACATATAGAAGATATCAAAGATCTAGAAGCCAAGCATCAACAAGAAATATTGGTAAGTAGACTTTCCTCTATTCGTAATGAAAATAACACAGCCAATTGTTTGTCTAAACTCTGGATGAATTAGACAAATTCATCGCAAATCTTATGTTGAAGAATCAATACAGTGTATTAATTTTCTTGTGTAATATTCTTACTTTTGTTATGTCTACTGTAGATGTTATTTGAAGCTACTTGAAGTGAAATAGCACCTAAATTACTATTTGTTCAATGTGACAATTCATTTAGATTTTGTTTGATAATCACCATATTGTTTTATCATGTACATCGTGAACATAGATGAAAAGGTCATGGGAGGAATGTTTATATAATGAGGATAAGGCCTTATTGTGTTGACATGCAATACCATTTATAATTATTCTTAGGATCTACGAGAGGAGCTAGCTGAGAGAGATGAAGCTATGGAGAAGGCTAAAGAAGAGATAGATGGGAGTCAAGCCACCATTGAGAAATTGCAACAGGATGCCAAGGATTCTATAGTAGATCACAAACTGAGTGAGAAGAAGAGGGCAGGCATGGTGAGTGATATATGAAGGGTTCTCGCCAGTGACTGGCACCCTCTGGTGCTGAAACCAAGCACAGGGACTTATTACACAAAAATACCATGGTACAAGGGTACCAACAAGCTTAATAACTGTCAATGCATACATTAGATGCTTCAAATCATTCAGTTAACCAACTACTCCCTTGTAACCAATTCTTGCTGAGAAGCCTGATGTAGATGCAGCCCCTCATCACAATTTTTGATATTTTTTTTAAAGTCGGCATACATTAAAATTTAGGTCAAATTCTGAAAAGGGGATCCTCAGCTTTAACATGATATCAAACTGATCAGAATTGGATGGTCCTTAATATCCACTGATAGATGAGAATAGATACCCAACCCAAAGAATATATATTGGGAGAAAAAAATTATCGTATTTGATGTGGAGATAATTTACAGCGCTGTTCTTATCAAAAATAGTAAATAGGACAGTAGTGCACATCAAATCCACGCAATGCTCTCCTTATTCTTTTATTCACAGCTGAAGGATCTTCAGAGGCAATTAAGACAGGAGAAGAAGAGAGCGGGTAAACTACAGGAGAGACTTCAAGAGGTCTTAACACAGAGCAGTCAGGGACCACAAGGTCTAGATGCACTCTTCTCACATCATACCTACGTTGATAGGTCTAAACATGACACCAGGTAACTATCATCTATGGCTCTCAAATACAATCATTTGCTCCATATCAATTACCTACACAATACCTAAACCTAACCACACATAGTAGTCAAGCTAGATGCACTCTTCTCACCTCATACATCATACCTATGATTAAAGACACAAACCCTGGCGATAATGTTTCATGGTCAAATTCCTACATTAATTGAATTCTTAACTTCAACCCTAGACTAAGTACTTTAAATGACCTTAACTCTAATCCTTAATCTAACCCTAATTCTAACTTCAAACCCAATTAAAACCCTAACCCTAAACATTTGATGACTTAAAGTCTGGAGCGAATGTAACCAGAGCATCTGCCCATTCATCTCTCAATTTGCTACTGCGATCATTTCAGAACATTGAATGAGGAATTTACTTTTAGGTATATATTTATATTTAGTTATGTGAGTACATAGTTGCATTCCAATTTATCATTCAAATTTATTTGATCTTTCATTCAAATTTCAACAGTGTTGTTGCAATGTTATAAAACATGTTAAAAAATACATTATAGGCTACTGTTCCATTTGAAAAGTTTTTGATGTTGTTGTTTTGTTGTTGTTTTTGCCATCAATTAACGTAATTAGGCAACTAGAAATGTAAACAGACTGAGACTTGCTAAAGATGTATGTTGTTTTTAAGCAACTGATTCTAGCATGTACCTGTGCAAACCTCAATGAACCTTTGCTTGTCTAAGAGGAGTTCATTGAGGTCATTAACATTGTCAGAGGTCTTTGAGTGGCACCTTGTAGTTTACACATGAAATACCAAGATTGTAGATTACACATGGAATACCAAGATTGTAGTTTACACATGGAATACCAAGATTGTAGTTTACACTGGAAATACCAAGATTGTAGTTTACACAGGAAATACCAAGATAGTTGATTACTCAGGATATACCAAGATTGAAATAAACAACCCCCCCCCCCCTCCACCTGCCAGATGCTTCACAATGCCATGCTTTGATGTTTGATTTCATAATGAGGAAACTTACATGATATCAACTATATCACTATTCTGTCAAAGTTGGTAAACAAGAAGGAATGTGCAATGGACAACATGAAATTTACAGTCAGTGGTATCAAGAGCATAAATTTTACATTTTGGTAGCACTTTGCAAACAACGAAATTAAAATCTTTAAGTGAACTTTTATTAGAACTGAGTTTGCAGTAAATATTGCTAATATTTTTGTCTTTCTTTCATAACCTACAGTAGCGTATCCTCTCTCAGCAATAGCGGGACTGGTAGAGACTACAGTGACTTTGAACCTGTAAGTTCATTTTTGTATTTCTTATCCATCACATTGTAACTTTAATAAGGGTTGATGAATTTTATTATATTTCTTAACCTTCTAGTCTAGTATTTTGGAGGTAAAAGACCACACTAGATGGTCAGTTTGTTTTGCATATGAAGATATACCTTTCTGAACAGAAAATGCAAGATATTATGTACAATAGTTTCGGTTCACATTATACAGCAAATGAACTACACATAAAGTCGGCCGACTTCTCCAGTAGACAGCCACACCAGGATCTGCTCTTCTGTTTGTCTTGATTTCTTAAGAATTTTTATGAATGAGTCTAACTGTTTGTTCTGCTTCATAACAGTCTCCTAATGATTCCATGACTGCTGCTCTTAGTGAGGAAACAACAGAGCTAATATCCAAACTTACACAGATCCAGCAAGAAAACTGGCAACTAGAAGAAAAGGTAATCTACTTTTTTTTTTAAATTTAATCTGCCTAGTGTAAAGGAGGGTTTTTTGGCCGTCGGCAGTTTTCGGCCGGTCCGTTGGATGCATGATAAAATCCCTTTGAAATACATTGCATAATAGCATATCACATATCCCATGCCATGTTGGACCTTTTAGTTGTATTTCTATTACGTGTTATTGTGTGCATACGTGAGTGATTTTAATTTTCATAATAAACAAATATGTTATTCATTCCTTTTTCAGATCTGTAGTTGATGTTTTTTTTTTACGTTGGCATTTGAATATAATCATCCATGCTCATAATGGTATGCTATTATTGAAATAAAGAGTCATGTGACTTCTCAGCTGATTGAATGATTACATAATCGTGGACTGTGATTTTGACATGTGTTGCTAAAATAGGTACGTCACCTTGAAGAAAGCAATGGATGCATGGCTGAAGATATCCTGAGAAAAAGTGCAATCATTGAAGCTCACGTCATGGAACGGAAAATCATTGGTGAGTTTGAAGATGATGAAAGCCAGTGTCGCTTTTTTTTTCGTTCTTTTTTTTTTTTACGAGAGACATGAAAGGGACCAAATGTATTGCAAGATATGGAAGCAAGAATTAATCCACCTACAATTATAACTCCCAGCCTTCCTTCACCATGGTCCCTCTTGACACAAGGTGTTATGTTTTAAGTGGGTACTTGGCAATGCTATGATTGTAATGATTGATCTTTGTGCTATAAGAAGTGTAGAGTGCTTTAGTACTCTTAAGGCCAGCTGCAGTTTATGGCAGCATATGTGAACACACCTGTTGTGTAAATCTTGATTAGAGTCATCTAAGCTCATCACATCTGGAGATTTTTTTTTTTGGGGGGGGGGATTGGGGGTTGAAAAGCAAGAGACCCAAGGGTTCATCACTGCATAAGATGAGAGTGTTAATGAGATCATCAGAGGATGCAGAAACTTGCACATGCATGATACAAAAATTGTGTTTAATATATATATATATATATATATATACCCAACCAAGATTTAACTCATTTCAATGAAGCCATTCAAAGTGTATTTTTAGAAAGTATAAACTCATATGTCTATAATGAGTGTTATTTGGTCTGACCTAAGGCCAACACATCAACAGATGAGTATGAGAAGCATTACATAAGATGAGAGAGTTAATTAGGTCATCAAGGGACTTCAGAACTTGTATTGTTGAGTTGATACAAAACGTGTGTGTTATATTTAGATCCAGTCAAATGGAATAGCCACCATGTAGCAATTTAAACCACATTGTACTGCAATAGAAGTTACGTAAATGTACTCGTGACGCTAAAGATAGTTTTTGTTATGATTAGACCCAGCTAAGGTGAACTTGTCTCCAGCGGATGGGAAGCAAGAGACCAAAGGACCATCGTTACGTAAGATGAGAGAATTAATGAGGTCATCAAAGGACGAAGAGGAAGAGAGTCAGAGAGAAATGAATCAGAAGCTACAAATCATGCTGGAGGAGACCATCACTAAAAACATGCACCTACAACAGGTTTGTCATAGTAGCGCACTTTAGCAACGAGACGGTAAGCACAGGAGACGGTAACGCGAGCGATAAACAACAAACTGCGCATGCGCGAACCGGAAATCTCTCCGTCCCGTGGATTTTCGGAACGGTACTCGGCCAGCATAGCGTTCGTTCCCTAAACACGACGTAAGAGAGAGAGCTGACAAATATTTTTTTCTAGATCTAACAATGCAGCGCACTACCATGCCTACTGAAGATAAAAACAGGGAATCTACTTGTGTTTCCAATAAATGTATGTTCGGTATCTACCTTAATCTATAATACATTGATGGTTTGGCTGTTTAGACCTACTTTGGGGGCCCTTTTGCATCGTTATGCATGACGTGCCTGCACGCTGTGTGCTACAGCCCACCGCCGGGTCCATTGCCCGGCGCTCCGGCCAAGCCTCAAGGCCCTAGAGCACAAGCACCAAAAGGCAGCGTGTGTGCAGTGCAGCGCGGGAATTGGATACGGACTTTGCGTCCCCGTCTCCTTTAGCAGACAGCGAAAGCGCTTAAATATCACGACGGTAACAAGAGTGCGAGACCTGTCACAGTTGGTTAAACACTCCGTCTCCTGTGCGTACCGTCTNGTTTACTGTTTTTTTTTTTGAGAAAAAAATGTATTAAAGCATTCAAAACTGAGAAATATCAGCCCAAAGAGGGAGTTTTAAAAAAAAGGTAAAGAAAAAAAAAGAAAAGATTACCGACCGACCGACCGACCCATGTTTTGACACCTAAAGGGCAATACAACATCTATTTTTTTTAAGGTCTGATATTGGAACTCCTTGAGCCCCTTGCATGGTGGATATGTGCAATATAGAATATTTAATACCATCACTATTATCATTTTTTTGGATTTAGTAATCTCCACATTTCCCTCAGTTGTATGATAATTGCTCTGCCGTCAAAGTTCTACACTACCCAAATTCTGAACTTCATTCCTAGATCCTATAGAAAACCTAACCCATATCCTAACCCTAACCGTAACTCTAAACGTAAATTAAAACTCTTTTGCAGCCCTAGCCCCCACCCTTTTATCTTTGGCAACATGAAGCCCTAAGTCTATATCAATCTATTACTTATATGAACGTTTCCTTGTATTTGGTTTGATCTCCTGCAGGATATTGAGATGCTATCCAGTGAGGTAGTGAGGCTGAGCAAGCTGGTAGGATCATCTCAATCAGGTACTCCATCACCAGTAGAGGAACATCAGGGTAAACTTCCAGGAGGAGCAACCTCCATGGCCACCGCATCATCATCATCACCGTCGTCACCATCATCGCGGCCGGTATCATCCTCATAGCAGATGGCTGGCCTTGATTGAGGTTTTTGTCATGTTGACATTTTTTTTTAAATCAAAATATTGTCTGTTTGTAAGCAGAAGGGTATTAATTCATATCATTTTACACAGAGTTAACACCCTTTAGGGGCTCCAAACAGACAATTTGGAGATTGTTGCACAATTATTAGCAATTTGGGATAGGATAAATGCTTGCTGATTTACAGTTCTGGAGATGTGAGGAATGAACTGTGTCATCCATTACAAACCTGATATCCAACTCATTCCACATATGATCTTCTGCTGTCAAGGTGTAATGTGAATGCCATATGATTAAGGAGAAAATGCATTTCAGCTAAAACATATCCAGGAAATACCAATGTTTTTCCTTGTTTGTTATAAAGCTTGCCACATACTTCTTGTCAGCTGGTAAACATACAAAAAAAGCATTTAACTTGTTTATGTGAGACATTTCAGACACATAGGCTTATTTATTTGACTCGCAGAGCAAATAATATGTTATCAAATTAGTCAGGCAATTTCTTGAATTTATAACTTTTTTTCAGCATGTATTATTCCTAATCTTGACCACGGTTCACTGCAAAAGTACTTCATGCATCTTCAAATTGTGATGGAAAAAAAATATCAAATTTTAGCTCTAAAAAATAAAAAGAAATTAACATAGATATATATCTAGAGGATATTAGAAAATTCTATTGGCAATCCGAATCCAAAGAGAATATTTAGTGTAAATAATGGTAGGATACAAAAATTGCTTGATGTTTTGTGAATGTTTGTATTAATTCAAGCTTTAATTTCTTAAAGCCCTTCTGCACTCATAGTTTTGCCAGGGGGGTTAAACCTCCCTGCAAGGTCAATGACTGGTGGTTATCTCGTCAAAGCAGCTTTCAATTAACATAAGAAAAAAGGGATGATGGGGGACCAACAGGCTCCAATTAGGCATTGTTTGATATATAGAGGGCTCAAGTAGCTATAAGTAGTGCAGTGGGGCTTTAATCTTGAGTGACATAACATTCCAATAATGTTAATAGCTTCTGTGACATCTCTTTCATTGCATGCAGCCTTTTCCCTGCCTTTGTTTCCTCTTGTTTTATTGATCCAAGCATGGATGACTTGCATGAGGGAAAGAAATATATACTAAACTATTTCTAAAATGTCTATGTCTTTCCCTCCCTGTAAATCAGTACAATAACATGTTAATGTGATGCTAGCTTTGATTACTTGCAGGGCACTATGTTTCCTGTCATGTTTTCCCAACTTTTGATATGGCAATAATCATGTTTCTCAGCTTCAGTGTGGAATTGATATTTCCTTGACAAAAGTCCAAAACTTTTCCAGTTATTAGAAATAAACTGCAATAATTATATGTACATCAATGACACAGAGTTTTTTAAAGGCATAATGTTGAGATGTACATGATGTCTATTGTATGTAGATGAGGCTGCTCAATGCGTAACATAGTGCTTGCCAGGAACATCCTGCATTTAACACAGTGTAGCAAGAATGGGTAAACGTGAGTCGGGCCAGTGATTAACTAATTGGTCCGCATGTATGACCCAGGGTTTTAGTCCCAGTCTCGTCTTGCAGTTGGTGATGTTGGGCAAATTCTGTGAAACATCTCCAGTACCACGTATTTATTTCATCTGAAAAATCAAGAAAGAAAATCAAATTGGTATGGCTATTGATGAATTGAAGAGGCGGGGGAGCAACTTCTAAAGGGGGGGGGGCACCAACAAAAAAGTTCACTTTCTGAAAAAGGGGCACCTTCAACGGAAATCTCAAAGCAAAAATATACAATTTTTTAGACATTGGTATATACCCTATTGTGATTACATTACCTTGTACCTTGTACCTTGTGTTCATCTCTTCCGAGAGGTCCGCTAGGAACTATGACTGGAAGTATAACTTGGCGTGACGAGAGTATAAGTTTGTGTATTTCAGGGGTTATGCTATTTTGTTTAATTTTTGGGTTGCAGATTTGAAGACTGTGCTGGATTTGATGTCCACGTTTGGTTGAGGTAGGTCATTCCAGAGCTTTANCAGTATAGCCATGTCTGTAGTTTGGTACTTGTTATGATTTGAAGATAGGTCATGGAATGTAGATATTAGCTGAGTCTCACAGGATCTTGATTTCCTGAAAGCATTATCAGGGATGATTTCAATATTTGTTTCTCTCTATACATCATATAAGATATTGCCTAAGCATCATACTGCAGTTAGGTATGATGGTCTGAAAACTCATTTCCGAGCGAGCAAAGCGAGGGAAATGAGCATGTGTTGAAAGATAAGAGGCACTGATCAGATTTTAATAGGGGCATTTATCGGAGGTGAAAGGGGGCTTTTATGAGAAGGGGGAAGTGGCTCTTATTAAAGAGAAAAAGTGGCATATGTTAGAATGAATAGGGCACTTATAAAAGATGAAAAGGAGTAATTATGAAAAGGGAAGGGGCACTTATAAGAAGCAATAAGAGCATTTATTAGGAAGGAAAAGGGGGACGTGTCGAAATAAAAGGGGCATTTATAAGAGATGAAAAGAGCACTTATCAGGAGAGGAAGGGGCACTTGTCAAAGTAAAATGAGTATCTCTTAGAATTGAATAGGGTCATTTACAAGAGATGAAAAGGGGCACTAATGGGAATAAAAAGGAACTATTTTCATAGATGAAAAGGGGCATTTATGAGAAGGGAAAGGGGCTCTTTTTTATATGGGGCACTTATTAAAAGGAAAGGTGGCACATGTGAAAATACAAGGTGCGCTTATCGGAGTAAAAATAGGGGTAGTAATTAAAAGCGGAAGGGGCCCTTTTTTCAAAGGAAAAGGGGAACTTGTCTAAGCAAAAGGGGAACTTATCAAAAGCAAAAAGGAAAGCTTCTCGTACCTTAAGAAGGGAACTTACTAGAGATTAGGAAAGGCACTTATGAGAATGAAAAATGGACATTTATTGCAACGGAAAATAGGAACTTGTCAAAGGAAAAGGGGTAGGTGTCAAAATAAAAGGGGCACTTATCAGAGGTGGAAAGGGGAGGTGGCACTTGAAAAAAATTAATAGGGGCACTTGTCAAAGACAAAGGGGTACTTGAAAAAGTGGGGGGGGGGACTGTACCCCCCTGCCATCCCCCCTCAAGCAAATCAGATTTCTAAGCAGACTATTAGGTCATGAACTGCCATTCAACATGGACAAGGGAGGATAGTCTGTGTTTCTTCCTGAACTACAAATATACCTTGCCAAATCGTTTCCAATGCAAGATATTCCATGACTGCAACAGTATTTGCAATTAAATTTAGTTTAAAAACTTACAGTTTGTTTTTGCCAAGGGCCATGTTACCTGTATGCAAAGCTAGCTGCGCAAGAAGTGATGAGCAAGACTTGAAAGCGGATGTAAATGTGTAAATGTGCTTCCCTGAGCAATGTGATAACCAAATGTGAATAATAAATGAATGAATGAACATAAATCTATAATGTAATGTCTATATCATGTTCATGGATAAAATGTATTCATTATTTGTATATGATAGATATTACCTATTATGTAAAGTTATAAAGTTTATTCATACCACCAAATAATTTCAGATGATATATATTGTATATTGCATTCCAGTCTGGTGTATAATAGTTGAGGTATGTAAACAGATATTGACCATGGAGAGTCATAAGGGTGTTAACTTGTGCATTTATACAGGATGAACACCCTTCTGGCCCACAACAGATGATATATATAGATTGTTATTCAGTCATGCTACAAAATTAATTAGTATTACTATATAGATGCAATGTACTTGTATGTAGAATTTGGTAGAGCTATAGCCATATTTGATTGTTATTTCAAATTCATTATATGATAGTATCCTTTTTTTTTCTGACATATTTATTTATACATCCTGATTGGAGAAAGAAACTGAAAATAATTGTCATATGAATCCCTAGTGGGCCATTATGACTCTTTACACAAGAATGCATTACTGTTTATAGAAAAGCTGTAATTTCTGAAATACAGCACACAATTGTAGTACTACTACTTATAGAATCGCACTCATGATTATGTTCAAGCAAGCTATAATTTCCTTGATTAAACAGTAGTAAAATAGATAAAAGTAGTAAAAATGAAGTAACTTGCAATGTGTCTTGCCATAGATAGATGTACAACTGTAGTGTTATGTTCAGTTTTATCTTGCTTAAATGTAAACTAGACAGCATATTTTTGGATACTTATTTATTATACATTAAACAGAGGATGTGTATAAACCATTGTACTAGACATAATCAGTACCAGTATCAGTTGTATAGATATACTATCATTATAGACGACATACAGAAGTGAAGCATGTTTGTGAGCTGATGAGTCTATTACTTCGTGCATATGTAGTGGATATAATCTCAAGACAACTGCCGGTATTCAGTATGACATATGCTGATATGAGCCACGTGTTACTTAACCATTGTGTTGCAGATTGCTGGAGGGGTGGAATCACATTTGAAATAATTTTGGTGATCAGTGCATGAATTAATATATTATTTTAAACTATGAATACTTAAAGGAAAAAGGTAATTAACACTTATGAAGCAATTTTTTAATATTATCACTCAATGCAAATACATGTGATCTAATTAATAAGTTACTTTGCAGTCATGATGAGGCAAGAAAAGAGGACAATTATTCAGTGAAACCTGCACCCAAAGACCACTCAAGTGAGACAAGAATATGCATCTTTGTAAAGCAGGAGGTCTTTATGTATAGGTTCCTTTCGTACATGTGTATTATAACAAGAAACACTGTTAAAGGGATACACAAAATGCATTCTTTAAAGACATGATTTTTCTGTACAGTTGTTCACTCAAGCAGGTTTCACTGTGTTAACCCGATGCACACTGGGACAGTGTTGTCCCCATATTAAGTCTATGGCAATGAGAGAATTCAATAGTCACCAGGTTAAACTGTTATCAGTAGGTTTCATGGAAAGGAGATACAATAAGATTTGATGGCAACACCAGTAAGGTTAGTCCTTGTAATGACTGTTTAGTTATTCTTCCTTTGAAAGGAACCAGTCATAATAAGAACTGAAATTGAGATAAACAAGGTTCAATAACCAGGGTTATTCTATCAGTTGTTCTGAAAAATTATTTTCTTTCAAAGAAAAAAGTGATCCTGTCCTCTGATACTTCTGACCCATAAAACAACCTTTTTAAATGAAAAAATGAAGGTAGCATCTTCTTTGTTGTTTTGCCTTGATCATGCATCATAAATATTGATTGGCATGTACTTAAAAATCATGCCACAACATCAAGAAAGTTCATTGTTATAAATATAATGCTTTAGTACACCTGGTGCCTGCAAGTTTGCTTGTGAACTCACCTTGTACTTGAATGGATACTTTAGAGGACGATGCTCATTATTATTAAAAGGCTAACCTTTTCAAAAGTATAACTACATTTAAAAAATGAGGGAGTTCATGATAACAATGCAGTGGTAAATTTTGTTGATAAACATTGCTTTACATTTTAAACCTTCCTTTTTATTAACATTTGATCGTGTAACTTACTTAGTTTGTTTCTTGGTACAAAACAGAAAGGGGTTAAGGTACACCACTCACATCACATTGTTCATATTTGACAACAAAATAATTACAGGAGTATAATTGTGTTTACTTGTATCAGTATGCAGACTTAAACGATTATATTTTTTACTCGAGTCCACTCCTTGTTTTCATGCCCCCCTCAAAAAAAGAAAATATTAATATATTTTAAAAAATGAAATCATATAAATAACTAATAGTGATTTAATATAACCCTAAAATGTACCCCAAACCATGTTGGAATCATCAAATTATATGTGACCCTTTCATGCTGTTAATGTTGTTAGTTATGTTGTGATACATTGCATGAGAATATTATAGTCCTGTCATTGAAAAGTACATTGTTATTGCTTTAGTTTGAATAAATTCTTTATGCATCACCAGATTGATACACCTTAGAATATGATGCTTTCTTCTTGTGTTTAAGATATGAATGAGTACTGTGAGATTGGGTGGTATTCACCAATAACGATACAGTTACAAAGATTGTGATAATGATCCTACTTTAAGCGTTAAAACAAGTCTGAAAATATATTTTTTCCCCCTTCCACAGGGTTCTTTATTTTCAAAACAAATTCCATCATAACAGTATATCCACATATCATATACAATTAATTAAAGATATAATTTCCATACACAATGGCTTAATACAGATACAAATCATCACGGCTGAAAACTTTGTGGCAGATATACCGGGTACACAAAAATTTATTACAAAATTAGTCATTTAAATATATAATATACAAAATACCAAACATAAAATACATGATCAAGTTTGTGTTAGCACATTTCAAACACTCTCAACATATTTTCTAAAGTGAAACCATTTCTTTTTCAATTTATTCTCTCTGAGATTTGTTTGGTATATATATTTTTCCATTTCATAATAACGTTTTACAGCTGATAAGATTATATCAAATAATGGTAGTTGATTTCGTAATTTAGCTGAAAATATTTCTTGTCTTACAACCATCAGAACACAGTTGAGTGCATTATTAATGCTACCGCAAAATCCAAACAATTTATTTTGGTTTGTAAGTTTGATTCTTCCCCCCGTATTACGAAATATCCAGAACTCTAACTTCGACCATACTTTAGAAAAGCAAAAAAACATGTATGATAATTTCATCGTTGCTACTACAAAAGCACACTTCTTGTCAGCCACTACACCAAATCTTAACAAACTGTCCTTCATATATAATATTCTATTTAAAATCTTAATTAGAAAATAATTGTTGTGAGTGTGTGAGAGATATTGGAGGCCGTTTGTTTCTCATATGTGCAGTTTTTGTCTTGCCCACCAAAGGTGAAGTGGAGATTAAAGGATCCAAACTGTGTACATTTTTCTTATGTCCAAAATGTTAAATAATTTGGCAACCATTAATCATATTGTGACCAAACTTTGGTCAGAATGCACTTGGGGGACCTTCGCACTAAGGTGCTGTCTGGGGTTTGAAGTCGTACGAGACATGGAGGGGGATGGGAAAAAAAGCGAGCAGTTGAGGGAGGGATAGAGAGGGAGAAAGAAAGGACAACCTGATGAACGTTATCCTCATGTGAATATTAGAGAGAGAGAGAGA
>BEXV01001404.1:4810-16969 GCA_003118195.1 Hemicentrotus pulcherrimus
GGGGGGGGGGAATTGTTGTAAACATCACGATACAATTTTTGTTAATGTAAACATGCTACTAACTAATCGATTATAAATTCGAACTATTAGTTTTTGAAATGTATGTGATATGTGTTATGAAGGCGCGGATTGTATTTTGTATCATTATTTAATGAACTGGAGTTATAGTCCTTCGATATAAATCAAGGATATGTCGTGCTTAATGACAAAGATATGTTTCCTAAACTAGAGTGATCATAAATGTGCTAGTAGTTGAAATTGCTTCCAACTGAAGATTTTGTTTTTCTTCGTGAAGAAAGAGAAATTTAAACGAAAAGTATCATTTTTAAATGTGGTGTATTGTAATATCATCTTTAATTTTGTTTCCCCTCTAAACCTTGGGCTTCGTGCATAGTGAGTAAGTATCCCTCTCATTTAATTTTCTATAACTTCTTTATTTCTTCTGATCATCGTTCTTAATATTTATACTTTTGTTTATTAAAAGTCCCTTTTCATATCGCTCAGTACAATAGAATGCCTGGGTGTGGTAGAAATGCTACCACCTATCAAAACGTGTTTTCTAAACCATTGTAACCATAAATGCCGCTATATAATCTGGGTATATTTATGAATCTATTTACTTGTATTCGTTGTGGTTGTAGTGCTTCGGTAAGATGGATATTCGTGCACAATTATTTAGATATATTTTCTAAACAACTGTAACCATAAATGCGATTAGAAAAACAAATGCATGATGATTTTCTGCAAGGCTTCAAACTGATGATCTCCTTCTTCCACATGAAGAAAAGGAAATGAAAAGCATAAGTATAACTTGGAATTGAAGTGTATTCTAATATAATCGTTTTTTTTTTTTTCTTTCTTCTCATACCCTTTTCTTTTTCAAAGGTTGTAAGTATCCATCTTAATTCAATTATAACTTCTTTATTCAATATAGTCGTCAATCTAAATCTTTTTCCTTGTATTCACTTTGTTTGAAATTTCATAATAACCAGGATGAAGACCGCCTACTCATAATAAATATAAGTTTTTGAAATTAAATTAACATTTGTTATATGGCACGGATTGTAATTTGTACTATTCTTTAATGAACTGGTGTTAAAGTCCTTCGGCAATAAAGGATGTTCGTGCATAATGACAAAGGTATGTTTCCTAAACTATTGTGATCATAAATGCCAGTAGAAAATAAAGCCAAAGCAGTTGTTTGAATGGTTTCCAACTGGTGATCTCGGCCTTCCTCACAAAGAAAAAAATCAAGGGATGAGTGTCATTTATAAACAAAATGTATTCTTAAATAATCTTTTTTTTTTCTTTTCATTTACCATTTTACCTGCTCATAGGTGGTAAGTATTCATCCAAATTTAATTATACACCTAATGGTGTTGCCATCTTTCTGAATCATTTCCCTCTTTGGGGGAAATATTGTAAACATCACGATAAAACCTTAGGTAATGTAAAAATAATTCTACCTTTAAATTCGAACTATTAGTTTTCAAAATGTAATTAACATTTGTTATATGGCACGGATTGTAATTTGTACTATTCTTTAATGAACTGGTGTTAAAGTCCTTCGGTAACAAAGGATGTTCGTGCATAATGACAAAGGTATGTTTCCTAAACTATTGTGATCATAAATGCCAGTAGAAAATAAAGCCAAAGCAGTCGTTTGAATGGTTCCAAATGGTGATCTCGGCCTTCTTCACAAAGAAAAAAAATCAAGGGATGAGTGTTATTTATTAATAAATAAAATTCTAAAATAATCTTTCTTTTTTTTCATTTGCCATTTTACCTGCTCATAGGTGGTAAGTATTCATCCAAATTTAATTATACACCTTAATGGTATTGTCATCTTTCTGAATCATTTCCCTGTTCGGGGGAAATATTGTAAACATCACGATAAAACCTTAGGAAATGTAAAAATAATTCTACCTTTAAATTCGAACTATTAGTTTTCAAAATGTTATTAACATTTGTTATGAAAGCACGGATTTTAATTTGGTATCATTCTTAATGAACTGGTGTTATAGTCCTTCGGTAATCAGGATTATTCGTGCATAATAACAAAGATACGTTCCCTGAACTATAGTGATCATAAATGCCAGTAGAAAATAAAACCATGGCAGTTGTTTGAATGGTTTCCAACTATGATCTCGTTCTTCTTTGTGAAGAAAGAGAAATTAAAAGCTAGAGCGTCATTTGTAAACAAAATGTATTCTAATATAATCTCTTTTGTTTTCCATTAACCGTTTTGTTTTGTTTTGCTTTGTTTTTTTGATCATAGCTGGTAAGTATTCATTCAAATTTGTTTATACCACCTTAATGGTGTTGCCACCTTTCTGAATTATTTCCCTCTTCGGGAGAAATATTATAAACATCACGATAAAACATTAGGAAATGTAAAAATTATACTACCTTATCTAGTGATAAATTACAACTATTAGTGTTTGAAATTTAATTAACATTTGTTATGAAGGCACGAATTGTATTTTGTTTCATTTTTTAATGAACTGGTGTCATAATCCTTTGATAATCAATAATAGTATAGTATTAATGACTGCTTTGAGAGAAATAGTATAGTATTAATGACTGCTTTGAGAGAAATAGTTGTTTTTATTCGCTCAAGGGAAGGTTAAAATTGTGCTATTTCCCGAGGCATGCCGAGGGAAATAGCCCAATTGTAACCTTCCCGAGAGCGTAGAAAAACAACTATTTCTCGAATATTAAAGCAGTCATTAATACTTTTATATGCCGAAAAACAAAAGAGTCAACAAATACACCACCTTGACCTTTCTCTAGTTTATCTGCACGGTTTATTTTTATTGAGTCAGTGTATCTTGAGAGTAGACTTCTAGTTCTAGATCTAGATTCTAGTCTAGAACTAGAAGTCTAGATCTAAATCTAAGCAAGATATTACAATTTTGGGGGTGGGCCGGCCCTTTTGGGAATACGGAGAAGAACCTGTGCTTTCATATGACACCTCACTTATTGAGTATCACCTTCAGGATCACAACAGGTAAATGTTTGAATCTCGAATTGAACAAAACAAAATGAACGGTTTGCACGGTCGAGCAATGCACGTAGACTGCATAGATCTATAGACGGCAGCATTGCGTGTTATCTCTACGAGAAGATATTTCATTTCACGTACCCTTTTTGTTGTTCTTGCTGTCATATGCAGTGAGTCTTGCATTTGATAAGTTGAAATCTTGGGAGAGTTTCTTTAACCATTTTTGTCTCGTTTGGAAATGTATTGTCTTAAAATACCGACCAATTTTAGCGGTGTTTGGAATTCAGTAGGTATGCGTACGGTCGGTCGTACGTCTGCGCTAGCGATCGAATTTTGTTGTATTACAAAAATGGTAAAATGTAGCGACCAATTTGTCGCACACGTACGGTATCCTCGATCGGTCAAACCATTTTTTAACGTGTCGGCCTATGGGTATTTCACCCTGCCTGACCTATTATCCCGCACACTGCAGTTTACCGGGCGATTTTACAGGAATAGTTGAAGTTTATGACTGCTCTTTCGACCAATCAGATGGCTGCATTCTTTAAGTGAGGTATATAATCGTGTATAATGACTAAGATATGTTTCCTAAACTATACTGATAAGAACATGCCACTAAACACAAAACAATGGCAGTTATTTGAATGTTTTCCATTGATGATCTCGTTCTTGTTCATGAAGAAAGATAAATTAAAATAAAAACCGTTATTTGAAGTTAAATGAAGTGTAATGTAATATTATTTTTACTTGTCCCTCTCTAAACGCTTTGGCTGTGTTCATAGCGCGTAAGTATTCTTTTAAATTCAACTATAACTTCTGTATTTCTTCTGATCATCGTTCTTAATATTTCTCTCCCTCGGGGTGATATCAGGATGCAACATCCCCATTAGCCTTTAAAGCAACTATTCCCCTCATAGCAGTCATTATCTCTATAATAGTTCATCGCAAATTATACAGAAAGACATAAGAAACATCGTAGACGGAAACTCATTTTTTTCTTCTTTTTTTAATGTATAACTTCTTAGGTCCGCCCTCAGATTTCAAAGCAAAAGCCTATTGGTATTGTCACGTGGTTCACTTGATACTTCGAAATGAGATTACATTTTAATTTCCTTTGTCATGAATATATTACATGTAATGTAAACAAATATATTTTTTGAAGAAGAAACAAAATGTAAATGGGCTGTGTAATAAGGCGTTGATTTGCAAATGTGACCAAAAGAGCCAATTTGTACTGACTTGTTGTGTTTTTGTTGATCTCTTGACTGCATCCGCCGATCTTCGTCAACAGCTGGTAAGCATTAAAGTTAGATCGATCGATGTTTTAGAATATGTTTCATAAGTGTTTGTGATTTCCCTCGGTTTTCATTTTGTTATTATTGTTTTGTCTCAGCACAAACTTGGACTAAGTAAAACGTATACTGATGTATTCTTTTTCTTAGGTGTACAATGATAGGGTGTCGTTTAAGCAGTACCAAATATCGACGTTAACTACCAACCATCTGTTTTGAAATTTCAATGTACATATTTGGTGAAGTCTCATAATAGAAATGGATTTGATGTATTTATCTCACAACTTAATGAACAGCTAAACCATTGAAAACATATATTGCCAGGTAAACATTAAAGGCCTGGACATTGCCATAAAGGCTTCCGATTGAAGATCTCGTAATCCCCCACAAAGAAAGAGAAATGAAAAAGATGAGCATCATTTGTTAATATAATTAATGTTGATATGTATCTTTATCTTCTTTCTGCTATTGGTCTTCAATCACAGCATGTAAGTATTGATCTAAAGCCAATAATAACCTATGCAAACATTCTGGTTATATTTCTGAATCTTTTTCATGGTATTCTAATTTGATACCTCATTAAAGATACATGCAGAGTTTTTATTCAATGAATATTTATGTGAACCAAAATATTTATAATAACAAGGGAATGCAGAAGTAAAAAAAAAAAAAAACCTTCAATTTCCCTTTCGATTTATAATCTCAAATTTTACAAATCGTGTTTGTATCTAGCTTGGGGTTGAATGATTATTGGTTTGTATTTATTTATTTAACGTTTATACATATGTCCAGTTGTCCTTTTTTATGATGGGTGTCAGTGGCTAAAAAATTGATACATTTTGGAAACACTGAATATGTAAATTACCACTTATATAGAAAAACAAACAAAAAGAAAACCACTCGTCGTAATATATCACAACAATAATATGAGGTAATTGAATCAGAGGTGTTGCAGTGCTTCCTTTAAAAGGGAATTTTTACCTTCATGTACACGTCGTGTTCTGCATTATTTGAAGGGTGTCGGTGGTATATAATACAGTATATATATTTTAGAAGCAAGGAACATGTCAATAACTCGTGAAATCATTCAAGTAAAAAAAAAAAGGTACGATAACTAGAAGTCTCGTTGTTACATACACATGAAGAAAAAAAGAAAAGTAGCAACTTGCATGCAAGTAAATCAATACAAACGCATTTTCTCAGCAATAATTTTCTTAGTTATGTCCTTGCATTTTAAAGCAATAGTTTATTATTATTGTTACGTAGTTCAAATGATTTTCAAAAATGAAGTGACAGTTTCATTTTCTTTGTCATTAATATATTGCATGTAATTGAAAGTATGTTTTTATGTTTTTCACCCCTTAACTGCTTTCATCGATCTTCGTCAACAGAAAGTAAGTATTCAAGTTAAAGCTAGTTATGAATATGTTTCATAAATGTTGGCAATTCTCTTCGGGGTTTTAAAATATTACATTTTGTGCCATGGTTCACAGATTCCACTAAGTAAACGTGCATGAATAAATTTAGGTTCAAAGCTCAGAAATGTTTTGTTATTGTGTAGGCTAAACGAAACAATGTTGTTACCAAAGTACCATTTGAATTACAAAATTGTCTGAGGTCTTGGAATGGAATCGGATATAATTAATTCATAGTGAATGTAAGGTCAATTGTCCCCAGAGAATGGAATTGCCCTTGCCTATTTCCAATATAATAGGAAACTTGATGCAGCAACGAAAGGTTAACCTAGCAATATTTAGTATTGTTCAGGCGACGCAGAATCACAATTCATGCTGAAAAAAAAATCTATCCCGCTTTACCTAAAGGTGATGTAACTTTCATTTCAAAATGAGTTTGGGGGCGCCCTTCCATTTGCATATAATGTGTGAATGTTTTAATAGTCACCTCTCTGGGTTAGCAAAGGCTCCCGAGCAAATAAACACTTCAAATACATAACCATATATTTCAGAGTAGTAAAGAAACTTTGCAGAATTTAACCAATTAAATGTATTTCTCTTTTTGTTGCCAGACAACGGTCATCCAATACACCTTCAATGGAGTCAATGGAGGAGGGGGCTTGCACATCGTCGTCATCATAATCAGATTGAAACTGAGGGGCAGATTCTTCCCTGACTACAAATAATTAGAAGAGGAGGGCGAAGAAGAATAATTAGGAGATGATGTTTTTGCTATATCAAATTAATTAATTTAGTCAGGCCTCTAAAATTAATTAGCTGAATACAATTAGTGACTATACTGTTCCTATTTGGCTACCTTCTACATTGAATCACATTAAATCATTATAATCAGCTTAAAGACACTTTTCTGGATTATCTTGTTTTGAAAAAATACAGAAGCATCTGTCAAATAAAAGGCGACTATTTATTTGTTATTTGTTTGCCTTCTTCACCAATGCATTTACAACATGATGCTTGTTTTGTCCAACTTTGTTGTAGTTCAATATTAATAAGTTACGAATAATTTTCAACCAATTGGACGGATAACATTTGTTCTTGATTTCAGTCACACAACAGGTCGAAAAAAGGTCGAAATACGTGTATTAAATGCAGTAATACACCCTAAAAATTAGCTGGTATCAATACAATTGTTTGAGCAATTTCCAATTAAGTAGGTTAGGAATGTTATGACTTTGTGAGGTTGTCATCAGTAAAACTCAGATCGGCAGCACTGTAACGTATCTTGCGAGGTTATCCCCAATATGCTCTCCACAGGAAATTTCACAAACGTTCATGTCCTTACTCATCAATGCCGGAATAGATTCGTTTCATACAGGGGCTGTAAAGAAACATATTTGCAGTCATTATTGCCATGGCGCATGAATGAATGATTTGTTGTCTTTCATAGAGACAAAATAAATTTCTTTGTTTTTAGTACAGAACAAATTAATGAAAGACGACGTCGCAGAATTCGTTTCAGAGCTGGCAATTTGTCTTCGATTAATCGACACTTTAAAAATGTACAACTTTTTTATTATTAGATCAAACTCCGTTTACAATGGAACTTCCCTTTTCCTTTCATTTGTCTCTGCTTGTAGTACAACCAACTTAATATCAGATTAAACTTCCCCTACATAAACATTTCTCCGTTTCATTAGGGACTTTTAGATTTGCCGAACGACAACGTGGATTGCTACGATCGACGTCCTTTTAATCCACTGCCTTGAATGGACGTCACACGTATCAGTCCACGCAAATCTAAAAGTCCCTATTACCTGGCTTATGTACTGATACCTTTGTAAGGCCATTCGTGATTGCCTTATGCTGTCATTTTATTGATATGCCTCCTATATGTTATAATCATATTTTGAACAAGCTGCTAATTTTATATCGCTGATACATGCATTACCTTCTGGCAAATTTATGTATGCATTTATATATATTGTTTGTTTTGGTGGGGAAAGTAGTTCTTGTAGTTACAACAATCGATTGTGAGATCTAATAGACTTATAAACAATTATTTCCTTGGGGCAATCCCCAAGCATTTGTTGTTGATTTCTTTGTTATATGTATCGTTGTTATTATCTTAAATGTTGTATGATTTTATTAGGTAAGGTACGTTATCGTTAGTAGTTTCTATGTACCCTGAAATGAAATAGATAGACAAATGCCATGTATAATGTCGAAATCATAAGGCTTTTAGGACCTCGAAGAAGATGAACAAGAGGTAAACTAGTAAAGAGATAGAAGCAAAGACTGTAACCAGCTCTTTACATTCCCTGTTGACTTTGTTGTCAAATTATTCAGCCGAGATGGGGGAGGGGGAGGGACAGGGGTTGGAAGTGAGCTGAAGTGTGAACAACTTTTTTTTTGTCAGTGTATTTCTAAGGCATGCAATATTTGATTTTAAAGGGGTTATAGCAAAACCCTACCTACTTTTTCCAAGATAGTAACGATAATATTTTTACTTGTTAGTACTATATTATTGGAACGTACGTTATGTTCGTTATCCCAATTTATTATTGAAGAGCTTAATTCCAAAAGGAGCTAAATACACTTTTGCTATGTCCGAGTAAATCACCATTTTATGTTGTACCACTTTTACTTTAGTAATTGTTCATCCATTTGTGGATATATGTTAGAGAAGTTAACCTTGACCAATAATGTATGGTTTTAACAAATCTACCAAGAATGTTGTATGTTTGCAAAATATGTTCATATTTGTTTCCAGAGCGTTGTCTCTTTTCGGATTTAAATCTTATTGTGTAGCTTTATTTCGTTTATATTTCAAGATGAAATTTCAAAATTGACATCGGGAATTTTATTGCCTTGTAGAAAATCTTGAAAATTTGAAGACAAAACAAAAACACTAAATTTTGATAAAATAGGGATTCAGCTCCTTGCCGAATCAAGCTCTAAAGAGTTTAATCCAAAAATGAGCTAAAACCACATTGGGTATTTTCGAGTAAATCAACTTTTTTTTTTTTTATTCTACCATTTTCCCAGCATTAATATATGTTCATCTTTGGATATAATGTTAGAGGTTTTTATAATTTACCAATAATAACTTGTTTAAAATATCTACCAAGTATATTTCATTTTTCCTGAATATGTTGACTATGTTTTTAATGAACTGAGCAGCTCCTTTTAGAATCAAATATACATTTGTAGCTAATTGATTTTAAATATCAAGATTAAATTTGTGCATTTTATTTTCATGTAGGAAACAAGTGCTTTAAGACAAAAACTAACTCAAAATCTGATAGAAATGGATTTTGATGGCGATGGTGGTTATTTTACATGGCTCCTTTTGGAATCAAGCTTTTCATATATGTATGTGTAACTCACACTTTACTATGTAGCTATAACTGTTTTTGATATTTCTATCATATCTTACGTTTAAATGTTCTTTATTGTTCAGTCATTGTATTTAGAAAATTAAACAAAAAAATGTAATAAAACAAGGAAAGCCTATTCAGTTGGGTTCTAATAAATGAAGGATAGCATTTGCATGCAACGTGCACGTGTACGTTAAGCATTTCCAAAATTTAAATTGATTATGAGTGTACATTTGTATCGTATAATTACAAAACAAATCTTCAGTCGTTAACATGTAACAGGTGTATTTTAATTTGTCCGTAAACGTGAACTATTTCTTAAATATTAGTGTAATCTATTCACGTATTGGAAGTGCATAAAGTGGTACGCTATCCACCCCCCCCCAAAAAAAAAAAGAGTCGAGAACATTTGTTTTAGTGTCATGCATTTGTATGTGTACTTTAAGCATTATCTTAATAAAATTGTACCTGCTTTTACCTATGTAATTTATGTGAACTTGTACGATCTTTTTCTTTTGATTACAAATTAAAAATTACTGAGTCGGGAAAATTTAATGTTGAACTGTTGCCAAATTTATAACATTTATAAACTAAGACACCTGACAAAGAAACGCATTTTTGTTCAACCGATCGATAAGACGGGTAAGATGAGGCCAGGATGCCACAAATATTCTTTTAATAAGCAATTTGTGTGATGTAACAACATTACATGCTTACGTCTTTGTAAATGGGGATAGGAATAATTTCATTCACCTGTCACAAATTATAGTATTGATTTTGTAAAAATGCAAATTGCATATATTGTGTGTCATTATGTTTGTCCTTCCTAGAAACAACCGATGAACACAATTCGCATTCCATGTCAATGTTATTTTTTAATATCCCTTTGATGTTTTCGAACATCATTATACCTTTCCAAGATACTTTTGAATATGTTTTAAGGGAAAACAATATTGAAAGCATATGAACCAGAGAAACAGATTAGGGAACATTTGAAACATACATTTCAATCATTTACTTTATTCATTTGTTTTTGTTGTTGTTGATAGATGTGTTGCCGAAGAGAACACTGCATGTGAAATTTCAATTATGATAGAGTGCTTATTTTGCGCAGCGCCCTCATCTGCACACACGGATATGCGCAATTAGGATTTTTTTGTTTTTGTTTTAGCGCGCAACCTGCAAATTGTTAGTTTTTCTAAAATAGCGATGGGTAGCCTATTCTTGCTGATGCAAAACAGAAAATTGAAATTATAGCGAAAGAAATAAAAGGCATAAACATTCATTCTTTCTTATCAAATAATTCTGTAACGCCGATGAATGAAATCCCAAAATCATTTTCATTGATAGTTTAGGGAATCGATCACCTAAATAAAAAAAAAAAAAAAAAATAATTACCTTACCTTGTCTCCTAAATACACCTGTTGAATACTGACACTTTGGACATATATTATCTCACAAGTAGTAGTTCAAATATTTCACAGCACTCGTAGAAATAATATTTAAGACTATTTACAAAGTAATGTCACTTTTTTGCGGATTAAGTAGGGAAGAAGAAACTCATAAACTTTATAAAGAAGTTAGGCCTTAGAACCAAGTGGATAAACAAGCAAAGACGTGGAACATGACTTAAGATGAAGCTGAGTTAGCTTTGATGTAGACTCGAGACTCTCTCTAGAAGACATGTGCTCTAGAAGTACGGCTCGGGAGAAATTATGAATATTGGTGTGGCAAGCAAGTGTAATACGCATGCTATACCAGTACACACAAAGAAAAGAGGTCATGAATTACCCCCCCCCCCTCCTATAGGTAGTATTAAAGCGCTTTTGGCATAAGTGACTCCCAAATGTAGGAAGTATACTTTTGTAATAAGAATCTGTAAATATGCACCAAAAGGTTTTGATTTAACTCCCTTTAAGGAGTAAAATTTGCACCAAATGGTGCTTAATTAACACCTTTTGATTCCATTTTCACGGTAAAATGGGTTCCAATTTGAATAAATATTAAACCGTTTATGATCGATTTCACAACCTGTGGGGAGTAAATCTACACTCCTCTTATGCACAGCATCAACTAATTGATCATTCCTCGAGCAATCTCTCATCCATGCTTCGTAAACACCTAACAGTCACTGATTCTCGCCCTTTCGTTTACGTTTCACTGCTCTAAAGATATCAGACCAGAATGTCGAGATATATGTTGAAAGGCTTTAATGCTTACCTAAACAACGGTTAGTGTGAACTCAACACAAGTGCAGACTGTAAGAACTTACTTATGACTGGACGTATCAGGTGAAATGTAATGGAATTGCCTAAATAAACAATCCTGGCTTACCGAATATCTTCCCTTTACCAACACGTATACCAAAACAAGTATGTACTAGTGAGTAAAACAATACTTCTGCTAACTTCATTAAATTACCATATATAACCTTCAGTACAAGCCCGTATTCTTGATCGGATAACTTTTACACAAATGATATGCCCGAACGGAACGTGATAATTCCCCTAACATGACTAAAATATGAAAATTATGCTAATTTTCCTTCACTTGGCAGGACCTACATCGATACGATGCGCCATTAACGTAGCGCATGCGCATATGCACTGACCAATCGAAGATCGTCTGACTAAAATAGGGTGTAATATTACATCCCTCAAATATATACCCTTGCGTATTTCCGTGTTTCACTCCCTAAAATGTTTAATAGGGGGCGCCCTTTTTTACGATTTCGTTGTCCTCCCCAAGAACACCTTTTATTTCTCTGCGTGTATCTTGAAGTGGTTGCATAGGGTGTGAAATGTGCTTGACAGAATAACTGCAAATCCCAATACAATAAGGTTTAGAATGGCTTGCCCGCGAAAGTATGTGAGTGTAAAAGGTGTCACTGGAGAAATGAGTGAAAATTGAACAAAAGGCTCGACTTCAAACCACACAATACATTACAGACAATAATATTTACAGATGCAAAGTTCTTCTTAGGTCGAGTCACTACAGAAGTATTGGCCAGTGTCGTATCTAGACATTTCGGCATCCAGGGAAAGAAATGTACCCCCCCCCCCCCCCCCCCC
>BEXV01001404.1:62923-74018 GCA_003118195.1 Hemicentrotus pulcherrimus
GGGGGGGGGGGGGGTTGATGGTATCAGGTGTGTTGGCTGGTGGTAACGAAGGGGGAAGTATCATCTTTAGTTAAGGTTCGCTTCCCACCCCACCTCACTCTGGCCCTCCTCAAAGCGCTACTATTCTTAGGTTTATCGATGGGAGGAAGGAAGGGCATATGCTTGATAAAAAAGCTGCATTACTGTATTTAACCATTATCCCATTTTGCACCAATGCCTCATCATATCCTTGCTTTTTTTCGGAAACTAAATAACAAAGTTGTGTCTACCTCCTGTGACAAATATATTACATTCATGTTTTGCTGCTGTTCTTGTTGTTCTTATTTTAGATTTTTTTATTTTTTATTAAAGATTGTTTATATTATTATTATCATTAGTATTATAACTGTTATGTTTAAGTTTATTATTGTTATCGTCATTGATATCATTGTGATTGTTATTATTATCAAACTTTAATAACCATTTAAAATTGTTGATTATTGTAGTTGTTGTCGGTTTGAGTTGCTCTTGATTATGTTTATTACCACGAACGAACCCACATGGGACTTTAATCAAATGATAATCCATTTAGACTTAATTCGAAATTTATTTCATTTCATTTATTCCACTTTTCGTCAGAAGCATCATGGCCGACGGTGACAGCTTCTTAACTCTGTCTAACCTGGACATCATTAGGCTCACAAAGGACATTGGCCGAGACGATTACTACCGACTCGGTGGGGTTCTAGGATTCGGCGGAGACATCCTGGACCATCTTTGGGAAGGCGGTGCCTTGAAGTTGGTGCTCCAATGGAGGGATGGTCTAGAACCGGAAGTTGATCAAAGAGCCATCCTGGCAGAAAAGCTGTCTCAAGCAGGGATGGAGGATAAGCGACAATGCCTCTTGGGTGGTAAGATCTAACTTCAACCCGTTGGCTACTGAATCCACGTATTACAATAGGCTTAATACAGGGGCAACCTGGTTATAGGAGGCAATGTGTTAAGACTTCGGTTGCTTTTATCACCTTTGTGCACATTTCCTAGTTTGCAACACGTGCAATTGTGCGCCAACAAACTGCCGAAAGAATTGGTTTGTGCAACCGAATGGCTTTGCAAATTTAACAATTTCTCTTGATTAGCTCCGTGAAGGCCATTGTAAAAAAAAACTGACACACATTAAACTTGCACTGGAAACATTTATATAATATTAAAGACGCTTGTATATGTATGTAACTATACATACATAATAGAACAGGGAGATCATCTGTATGGCATAATGAAAATGTACTATTTACTTTTCATTTTTTTAAACAGATGCAAAGCAAAGTGCCAACCAAAACACTGCACCCAACCCTCGTTCGATATAAATACAGATCTGCCCTCAATAAACGGCACTTGAAGGCTAGTGTGTTGTAGAAATGTATTACTCTTTAGTTGTTTACAGCACACTTTGCGATCCAATTTTCAAAGATAGTGAACTCTAGACAACAATCTTTTTACTGATTCGGGTTCTGAACAATGGTCAGAATAGTAACAATCGTATCATAGTGCCTATTAGCCTTTTTGATTCGATTTCATATTAAAATAGCATATATGTATATACAGTATCACAATATCTACTATTACAAATGAATTGTACAATTAACACATGCTGACAAGTATTTACTAAACAATTTTGTTTTTGTTTTTTGGTTTTTATTAAAGGGAAATCGGCTACAAATCGTAAACAATTGCACTATTGGTACTATTTCATTACAATTTTCAGGGGGTTTAACTTTTCCTCCTCCAAAGAAGCTAGAAATCCATCAAAATCTATATTGCATTTAATAATGTGCAGATTAAGATCATCGTAGTAAAGACTTAAAAAAATAACATTGTCATATCAAATACCATTCTTTCAAAATGGGATCGTAGTCGGATCTTAAGCGGTGAGGCTTAATACATTCACCATGGTAAAGTAGTCTAGTAATTGCGACATAGGTTAATTAACAAATAGCACCACAACAAGTATGCGTCAAATAATCCATTAGCATTAGAGTTGTCTTCATGCAAGCATGAAGCCTTTTAACAACGACTATAAATATGTATATAATTATCAAGCCAATCATGCTTTACACCCCTCCCCAATATTTTGTTCTCTCTCTTTCTCTTTAACCCCCCCCCCTTTCTCTCTCTCTCTCTCTCTTTAACAAACTCTTTCTCTCTTTCTCTCTCTCACTCCTCTCTCTCTCTCTCTCTCTCTCTCTCTCTTATTTATCGTTGACATGTCTCTTCCCGTGTCCCTTTGACCATGTGCGTTTTCCTTCCATTAAGTAAGTCTGTTGGTTGTCTATATTTCGTTCGTCTATTCCAACGTCTCTTTCTCAACTTTGCAATTTCTTTTCTTTCACCCCTCCCCCCTCTATTTCTTTCTCTGTCTCTGTCTTTCCGTCTATCTTTCTCTTCTATTTTCTACCCCTCTCTCTCCCTTCCCCAACTCTCTATTATTATCAGTCATTCAACCCATCTATATACATATCTTCTTCTTTTTTCTTTTGAACGTCAGTCTGAAAATTCTAAAGTTGCGTTTCCTTTTTTAACGTTCAGGACTCCCTGCGTCACCAGGGCCATGCCCGTACTCTCCTGGTTATTCTAGCACCCGGATGTCAGCCAACTCCACACGTCCAGAAAGCAACAACAACAGTCACCTTTCCAAAACTTCCGATTTTCCTGTGCTACCTATGAAGAAATCCAAACAGGGTGACAAAGGGCCCCACCCATCTGACAACGGGCCCAACCCATCTGACAACGAGCCCCACCCATCTGTAGATGTTGAGAGAAGTGATATGAGTGCGGAGTCAGGACTGAACGAACACAATGGGAAAGACGATGTCTTCCCCCATCTTCTACGTATCACCGAGGATAGTGATGACTCTGACGGTGAAAACTACATCAACGTTTCAAATGAAACTCTTCTAAAGGGATCAGCCAGCATTGCTGTGGTTCGTTCAAAGCCCAGATTTTCGATCCATAGCTCTAAAGAAATCAATACTCCAGAGGAACGTCCAGGTTTCTTAATGGAATCTAAACCCGTCTTATCACCTTCAGGAGTTGGCGCTGATAGCACTACAAGGGGTAATGTTGACCAGTACGAGAGTCAACATGACAGTTGGGATAAGGGAGCAGTAAAGCCGTTTAACAAAAACGTGTCGATAGTTAACTCAAAATCAGACCCTGAAGAGATTTCCAGACCTGTTCACGCCAAACCAGAAATACCTATCAAAACTCCTCGTGGAGCCAAAGAACCAACGGTACTGCGTCAGCCAGCTGTAAATGAAAAGCCTGATCAACCCGATGACCTGAAAAACAATTCGGAAGCTCTACAAGCTCAACAAACTATCCCCATCAAGGATGACAAAGCCCAACCCACTTCATCGCAGCCCAAAACCACGCTTCTAAACGATGAAGACGTCTCGATGAATGTCCCAAGCACAGACAACACTGACGGACATACAGAAACAGATATTGCTTCTTTGGTGAGTTGCGATACTATAAAATTACAGGGCGAACTGTCAACATCAGTCAGGGACCCTTCTCTACCCCAAAATCCAGTAACCCAAGCAAGTGCCACCCAAGACAACACCAGTTTGGAGATAGGGAACGGACACCAAGAGCATTCTTACACATCAACCACAGCACAATTGAATCCCCAGGGACCACCTGTTGCCCAATATCAACCAAGATCACCAGTAGGTTCTGGTATATCCTCTATTCAGGAGGTTCCGTCTCCCTGGTCTAAGCGTGTTGATATCGTGAACTCATCATCGGTAACGGCAAACAGACCGACGCAGCTACCAGGAATTCCGCCTAAATCATTGTCGGAAAAGGGGACGCTCCGCGCGCAGTCTAAATCTGCCATACATCTTGAACGAGCTGGGACACTCCCAAACAAGCCAATGGAAACCACGCTAGATGCCAGTAGGAACCAACAGAGTAAGATATATGTCTTAAATTATCATTTCCATTTGTCAGGACCCTTTAAAACAAAGTGAATGCAATTGATCCGTATTAAATCGAAGTCCCACAATCGATCACTAATTCTAAACACCCTATTTCATAAGTACAGTGTTAACATCAATTCGCAACCATTTTGCATTAATCGCAGCTTTTAATAAGAGGAGAAGAAGTTTTGTTTTTTGTATTCGGGCAAATAAAGCAGAAACATGGGGTATTTGAAATCTTTAAACGGAAATTTAAATTATAACACATATATGATAGTTTTGGGAATAGATATGGTGCATGTGTGGAGTGAGGGAATACGTCATTACATTTTATGCAAGAATAAACGCCAATACAGGTTAAATATGTTTTTGTTTTTTTTTGTCAAAAAAGGATTGACATTCCTAACCTTTAAAAGACACACATCCTTAACATGTTAACATTTATTTTTAACTCTACCTCTTGTTTTTTTTTTTTCCATTAATAGCCTAGCCAAATATTCCTCAAATGCTTTCCAACTGTTTCGACATAAGTTTGTAGAATACGTAATTATATTGTCTTTACATATGTCTTTTTTCTCATATTTGATTTATAACATTCTGCACTTTGTTTGAATATGTACTGTGGATTACCGTTTATAAATCTTACAAGCATTCCGGTATTGAAGAATGTTCGAACTAAAGAAAGAAAACATAATCAGGTGGGCTGTATCTAATACAGACCACCTCATAATTTTGTTAAAATTGCCCTTATTATCATTTATTTTTGTTCTATTTTTTTTTTTATTTCGACCCACGTTTTTGTGGACAAAATAATTTGAAAACGGCCAAATAAAATATCTTAAAATTTGGCACAAATATGTATAGGCATATGAACAAAACATAGAAAATTTGTTAACCTTGACCTTGACTGATGACGTCATCTAGTCGCCATTTTGTGACAATTAACTCATGATCATATCTTCCTAACCCGAACTCATTTCTCAATCATATATATCATAATCAAAGTCAATATCCGTCCAGTTCATTTCAGGTAAAGATAACGCGCGGGTACGTGTACGTCCGCGCGTCAGTTCGCGCACAAAGTTTAAAAATGCTTAAAATCGTCTCAAGTGTTTTTTGCATATGTTTCAGGCCATTTTAAGCATTTTGTAAAAAAAATTGCGCACACGTGCATGCGCGCGCATTTTCGCGTGTAACATCATTACACAACATAGCATCGCCATTTTGTTTTTCTTTCATGATATTTCTCATGTTTTTTTTCAAACAATTTGATACCATGTTTATCTCTGTATGACCATTAATAATAAGATGAGCGTCCATTCAAGATAAATGTCCGTGCGCGCGAGCTCTTGTCATACATAGCATATATGGACAAAAACTTGCCTATACAAAATCCATTGAAGCTCTTTTGGATAAATTAGGAACCTAAAAAAAAACAAATCATATTTAGATAGAGTATGAAAAAGAGATATGAAATCATGGATCATTTGGCCATTACAAATATCATGACGTCGTCATTATGGCCTTGAAACTCAAAATACGAATTTGCATATTTAGACGTCAGCATACTTATGGGAAATCGATTGTATCTCTGTAAATATTCATCGATTTTCTTCCAAATTTTGATATGTTATAGCTTAGACTATTCTCTACAAGCTTAGTCAACACGATTTTTCATTTTGATGACGTTATCATAGCAATACATTTCTATTAAAGGCCTCACATCAGAAATTTTTAATATTTGCGTGTTATGCCTATAAAAGGCGAAATTCGCTAACGTCATGAATCTACATGATTTTTTTTTTTTTTTAAGAATTTTAAAGTAGTATCTCACTTATTTTTTTCTCTATTTTGTCTCAAATTTTAGTTGACCAGCCCACCTATACTTGTTCCAAACAAGTATTATATGTCTAGTCTTATTATTATTCTTCCCCCAAAGGCCCGTCGTTTCCAGTACAGCAAGGTCTGAATGAAGACGTTCTTCGAGCATTAGCAGGGGACATAAAGACTGGCGACCAGCTCAGGAAACTTGGGCTTGAACTTGGCTTCAAAGAAGCTGATATCAACGGATTTGAAGCCATGAACCATCGTACAACCGACCGATCCATGGAAGGTACTTTTGAAATGCTGCTGAAATGGAGGTCAACGATTTCCGGGGAGGATCAGTCATTGTTGTTGAAGCACGCCCTCAGGCGCTCTAACCTCGTGAAAATGGCAGACTCACATTTAAAGGCCACTAAGAGACGAAGAGGTGAAACTGCATTCATAATTTAATCGTGTCGTCTTTTAAAATGGCTTTTTTTTTGCACCCCATTTTTCTTCTTCATTTTTTTTCCTTCTAGCTCTCCCCCTCTCTCTCTCTCTCTCTTTCTCTGTCTCTCTCCTTTTCCCCCTCTCTCTCTCTCCTTTTCCTCTCTCTCTATTTTGTATTCTTTCTCTCCCTTTTTTTTCTTCTTTCTCTCCCTTTGTTTTCTCCTTCTCTCTCTCTGTCTCTCATTACATTGTTTCTAATGTTGTAAACAAGTATTAAAACTAACATACCTTCAATAAGTGACTGGTTAATTATGCTGCATAGTGAAATAAGACAGAGCAACACAAAATATTGTACTGGTAACATTCAACCGTCCATCAACCCTATATAGTTGTTGCGTTCTTCCTTCCCTCGACTCTTTCTCACTTATCTGATTCTCTATAAATACACCTTTGTCATCTTTGCTCCTGCTTTTGTCTTTCCCATGCACCAATCCAGATATCAGGAGCGTTAAAATAGCAAAGAATTTCACAGTTACAGACTGCCGCGAAAAACTTGAATTCCACTACAGGAAGGAGACCAACAGCATCCTCAATAAACTTGAATTCTCGAATTCAGGTAACGATCTTCCCGTCGTGGTTGTTCATCGCATCGTTAAGCGTGGAAAGAACATGTACGTCGAAAAGATCCCTCTATTAGAAGGGTCTGTCAATGAGATTTTGAGGACGAAAAAAAATGGTGCTTTGCCGACTAGGATCGTAATATTTGGCCGTTCTGGAATAGGCAAGAGCACATTGGTGGCTCAGATGGCACAGGAATGGTTCGGAAGGGTTCCAGGTTCCCCGCTCCAAGATGTCTCTCTTCTGTTTGTCCTCAAGATGAAGTTCATCGACAATCATGGTTCTTTGGGACAGGCCATCGTCAACCAACTCCTAAATGATGTCCGGGGATTGACCGCTCAAGGAATCGACCAACTCATTGAAGACAACCAAACGGAGTGTATGGTGGTGCTTGATGGGCTGGAGGAGTTCAGAGGGGAGATATCTTCTATCAAGTGTGGTCACGTCATGCGTGTTGTCCAAAACATCCAATTAATGAAGTGTCGCATCATTGTAACGAGTCATCCTCGACTGGAAGACTACTTCAACAAAGAGGACTTGCCAAACGACTTTCTCAAGATTGAGCTACAAGGGCTTTCCAAAGTACAGTCGACATCGTTCATACGTTCTTTCTTCAGAGATAATGCATTGCACACGGCCAATGAGCTGATGGTGTTCCTAGAAATGAACGATGTAATCAACGAACTTTTGGCCACGCCTCTTTTCTGCCTCCTTGCATGTCATCTATGGGAGTGTAATCTTCTGCAGCTCGTGACGACCGAGTCAGATTTCTATGACAGTGTGAATCGCTTCTTCCTCAAGCATGGAGAGGAAAAGGCGTCCACGTCTTCAGGGGATACTGACCTGGAAATGATTGTCCAAGGCATAGGAGAGGTCGCCCTCAACGGTCTCCTTGAAGGCTCCAACAAACGTGTCTTTGGACAAAATGAATTCAAGAAGATTCCTGCAACCCTTCAAAAGGCAATTTCGCTCGGCATCATCTGCAAAACAACCCATAAGAAACGTGACGACACCGGCTTTGAATTCTATCATCACAATGCCCAGGAGCACTGCGTCGCAAAGTACATGTCCAAAGAAGTGACGTCGAAGATAGCCAGAGGAAAACATTCTCGCCTGGACAAAGCATTGAAGCAGATGGCGAAGAAAAACCTTGCAGATTTCGGCAGGGTGCTTCGGTTTACAGCTGGCCTAGGCAGCCCTTCCACCGGCTTGCAAGTGATTGAGGCAATTCACTCTGCTAATAATGTGCCGTTAGGTGACAAGACTAGGATGATCATTGACTGCTTGGCAGAGATCCCACACCTGGACAAACAGACGACGTATGCAGTTGAACGGTGCTTTGCAGGAGGGAATGTCCTGATTAACCTACCAACCATACACACCACGATCGGTTTCTACAAACTCCCTCCATTCGTAAAGGAAAAGGTAAATGTGTTTTTTTCCCGCACCTACTCCGTATCACGCATGGTTTTCTATTGTTCTTTCACCCTCTGCAATACTGGCAAAGAATACTTAACGTTGTAACTAAGTTTGAAGAAGAAATATGGATTAGTCAGTATCTTTTCGGGTATAACCTTCCGCATCTGCTCAAATCCTTTGGGGTATGCAACCACATATTGTATATAACATTTAATTTAACGATATGGACAACTTTTGAAGATGCCTGTATGTCATAATAACGTCATTACTGTAGCGACAGATGATAACACAGACAGAGTGAATTGAACAATTTGTAATTGAACTCGCAGTTAAGTTTCTGAAGTGAAAGAACGAGTTGTTATTACCTCTGGCAAGATATAGATCAACATTTGCAACACTCAACCCAGGTGATGTAAATGGGTACCTAGCGATAATTAATTCCTTGAAATGCTATACGTAGAGCGCTGAAATGGCAGCCGTTCTAAAGCCAGGGTAATACACGGGGGCACCAGGAGTGTCAGGTCTGACAGACATGAGCGCTATACAATAACCTACAATTATTTGTTTTGGATTATTGCAATAGGTGCACTTGGAAAACGTGCACGACCTTTTTTTTTTATGATTAATGTTTAGATCCCAACATGATCCATTGTTTTTGGCACTGTTTTTTTTTGTTTTCTTCTTCAAAATGTCGTTTGCACCAAACAGGTCCAAAGTGTAACAATCCATAGCTCCTGTATGCCCCCACACATCGCAAAGAGGTTGTCGATGGGTCTGCAAGGATATCCAGATCTACTGAAGCTTGAAGTGGCTGATGTGCAGAATCCAACATATCCTGTCATCCTACTTCTGCTCAATAAGTTGTCTCTTCATCTCGCTCCCGAGGGCGCCCTCTCCATCATACCCGACCTCAATCAGAGCATCTTTAATGGAGTAAGAAATTCGAACAATCGTTTTAACATATCATCCTACTCCTCCTCCTTGTCCTATTCTTCCTTTTCCCATTCTCCGTCACATTCTTCTTCTATCTTCTTCTTATTATTCTTCTTCGTTCTCTTCTTCTTCTTCTTCTTCTTCTTCTTCTTCTTCTTCTTCTTCTTCTTCGCCTTCATCTTCGTCTTCTGTAACCCCCTTTCTTCATTTCCTTTCCACTTTGACCTTTTGAGTGAAGTTTAATATACGGACTAGTTCGTGTCAAAGTGTTTCCACACTGCTCAGTTGGAGAATATGATTTGCCAAACATGAAACATCATGCCGTGTTCATGTGAACATGGAACACCCATTTGTATCAGCATGGATGTCATAACCTCGACTTTAATGCTACCACGGGCATGACATATGATCAGCAACAAGAACTCGAGATCACATCAATTTAAACAAATCTCAAACATCATTAAAGGCATCTTTTAACAATGTTAAATTAGAGATGCACGGCCCTATGTGTTATTAGTGTAGGTGATATGGTGTAATAGCAAAGCCCTCGGAAATTGCGCTTCAAAATGATCAAGATGTGCCATACAAAAGTACCAATCTTTGAGTGACCGGTTTTACCATACCCGTTTTCTCTAGATAAACTGTAGTTTTATGCAAACCGTTAGAAAAACGCAAAATTTAATTTCGATTTCAAATCATAAATGTCTTGATAATCAGACAGGTGATCGGCTTCTAAAAATCATTAGGTTCCTGACTGACCTAAACCTTTAAAACTATCATTGCAGCATGAGCTAAATCCAGGATTTTGTTTCAGAATCTGAGACAAACCTATCCGATCCATTTAAAACGGCCAAGTTTCCGTTGTTAATTAATAATACTATATACTGCTTCATATATTTAGCTTCGGCTCGTCGATCTATCGGGCTGCTACCTGTCAGCCGAGGTGACGGGCGTGCTGTGGACTGCATTGACCCGATGCCCAAACATCGAGGTGATGACTGTCAAGAACTCCACGATCCTCAGCCGGGACCTACCTCGCCTCGGGTGCATTGCAGTCCTACAGGCGAACTTCGGGTCCCCGGTTCTGTCGGAGGAGGTGGGTTGGTTAAGCAGCATCCTTGGAGACGCGGAGTACTCGACAGAGGTGAGGCTGACCATTGGTGATGGAGAAGATGGAACCATAAGACGTGCAGGAGTGGGTGTCCAGGAGCACGTCCTGATGGTGGATGACAGAATCGATCTCACTAACGCAACGGGAAATACCATTAAGGTTCTGAATGTGCTACCAGATTCGTACAGAAGGAAGGTAATGCAGACCAGGGGGGTGTTTCACAACGATTTTAAGTCAAACTCAACTCTAAGTTGGACTTAAATATTATGGAGTGCCATTTTAGCTTTAAAATTAAATATATTAACAGATACAAATCAATTATTTTATACTTTTTGTAAATTCCACATGAAGATCATGAAATCCACCATGAAAATAGAAAATATGAATGATTTTAATCAACATTTTACACCTTTTAAAATAACTTTTACTAAATATTTCCATGGATGCTAACGGCTTTCCATCATTGTTAAGTCCAACTTAGGATGTATGTGAAACCCACCCCATTTAGTTATTCGCCAACATCATGAAACCAAACATTTTACGTGGTATCTTGTTTATCGATTCATACTTTGTGCTACAATTCTAGTTTAAGATGTATAAGTGAATCATAACTAGATAGAGTCCACGCTGTATCGAATATTGTGTGGTATCTATTAGTTTGTGTTTCCTCTCTTGCATTCTCGCTCTTCTGTATTTTTTCTTTCCTTTAAAGAGAAGGTTGAGTTCTGGGAAGAGGTAAAAAATAATTTGTGAGCGTTATCATTGTTATTATGCAAGGATGGAAGTACATCAGATTAAACAG
>BEXV01001405.1:6068-25121 GCA_003118195.1 Hemicentrotus pulcherrimus
ACAGGGGGTATGAATAATTCTGTAAGTTGTTAGATGTATCTTTCTTCCTATAGGAAGTATGTATGTCTACTTTCGTAGATATCTCGGGAAGTTGACAACTTTCAAAGCTTGACCCTCACATCCTTGGTCGTATTATGCTCTGGTACTTGAACCCTTGTGCTAGTATTTACTTGTTTATCTCCCTCTTTTGCCTATGAATCTACTAGGGCGTATCCTACAGGACTCATATAATAATAATAAATATTAAAATTATTACTTATAAAGCCCTTAAAGGGATCGTGTAACAATGTTAAATCTGAGATACACGGCCCTACGTGTTATCAGTGTCTGTGATATGGTGTAATATTGAAGCCCTACAAAAATTGCGCTTCAAAATAATCAAGAAGTGCCTCAAAAAAGTAACAAATCTTTGAGTGACCGGTTTTACCATACTCGTTTTCCCCAATAGACTGTAGTGTATTGAAACAGTCAGGCGAACGGTTTTCAAAATTTGTAATTCCAATCATAAATATCTTGATAATCGGGCAGACGATTGGCTTGTAAAAGTCATGGGGTTCCTGACTGACCTACATGTTTATAATTATCATTGCATCATGAGCTTAATCCAGAATTTTGTTTCAGAATCTGAGACAAAGTTACCGGATCCCTTTATCACTGAATTCTCTAAGCACTAAAAGCTAAAGGCGCATATGAGTAATTCCAGCAAGCATTCCCTCATGTTTTGAGAACCTATTACAATCATTTTACTTTATACGCCTAGTAGCAGAACCAACATTTCAAGGATTACTGAATGAGCTATCTTACTTGGGCATTGACTTGTTCAAATAAAAATTATGAAGGCTCAAACATATTATATGTTTGTCATTCCTCTGTAGCCCAAGAATCTATACATTATTAGCCTACAGTACTTCAAGCAGTTTGCTAACGATTCTTTGTTTGTCTCCCTCTATAGCCCAAGAATCTATGCAAGCTTATCCTACAGTACTTCATGCAGTTTGCTCATGATTCAATGTTTGTCTCCATCTACAGCCCAAGAATGTACGAAAGCTTATCCTACAGTACTTCAAGCAGTTTGCTAACGATTCCTTGTTTGTCTCCCTCTATAGCCCAAGAATCTATGCAAGCTTATCCTACAGTACTTCAAGCAGTCTGCTCATGATTCTTTGTTTGTCTCCCTCTATAGCCCAAGAATCTATGCAAGCTTATCCTACAGTACTTCAAGCAGTCTGCTTACGATTCTTTGTTTGTCTCCCTCTATAGCCCAAGAATCTAGGCAAGCTAATATCCTACAGTACTTCAAGCAGTCTGCTAATGATTCCTTACGTCGTGATCTTATTAGATCCCTTGTTGACCATACATTGCGAGGACAAACGATTATATCACTAGCGATATTATTTTGGATTTCTTGTTTGTCTCCCTCTATAGCCCAAGAATCTACGCAAGCTTATCCTACAGTACTTCAAGCAGTTTGCTAACCTGAACGAGGAACAGTGTGTGTTAAAGTTCTTTGAAGTACTAACCACGATCCATCGATTCGATCATGAGAAGTTCAAGTGTGCCCTTGGTGTGAGTATAAGAACAGGAACAGGAACTCATTGATACATGTGTAGATATGTTTTGATTTGATATATGTATCAACACAGATAAGAATAAGAATATTTGAGACATACTTGTAAGGCGCCGAATCCACTTGAAATCAAATGCTTAAGGTGCACTTGAGAAGAAGAAAGAAAAAGGAAATAAATCATGTAAAAGCATCTCAAGTATAAACAACGAAACAAGAGTACAAGACATCATGTAAAAAGAAAGAAATAATTACCAACTGCTTTCATAGAATTCTTCATAATTTATGGATCTCTGAACACATTGATTTTCTGACATTACCCGAGCAATATCGATATGTTTTTTCATTTGTTTCTGACGATAATATTAAGGGATAACAACTTGTATGACAATTGCAATAGAATGACAGTGGTAGTAATGCTATTTTTGGGGCGATGATGGATAAAATTCTCACAACTCCAGTTAGCAAAAACAATGTTTTTTACTGGTTTTCATGCTTCACAGATGAGTAAAATGAACTAGTACGGTCAAACCTGTCTATGAAGGCCATCCAAGGGGAAACACTAACAGTGGGCACTGCAAACAGGTGGCCATTACAGACAGGTTCTACAACACATGTTAATTTCTAGAGGGAGGCAAAACAGGTGGCCACTATAGACAGGTGGCCTTTAGAGAGAGGTGGCCTCTATGACATGTTCGACTATGCATGTCATGTGCTTCGAGATTTGGGAATGGTCTCCCCCAAATCCTCAACTAATCCTCAACTCACCTAAAGACATATCTATTTTAGTTTGCTTACAATTTGTCATTGCTTTTCTGTCTTTCCCAGTTAGAATCATAAACAGAAATTTTTGGTATTCTTTCAGTCTCATCAGTGCCTTTGATTAGACAACTAGATATTGGCGCTTTATGAATACCTCGATTGGATTGGAATTGCTCACTTGTAGCAGACTTATATTGAACTGATTTCTTGTTTGACTGGTGCATGTTCCTTTCTCTGTCCCACAGACTGGCTGGAGTATCTCAGTGGAGCTGGTCATTGGTCCTGATGATGGGATATCATGTCTCACTGAAAAGGCTGCCACAGTAAGAACAAACTTCATTTTCAGGCTTGCTGAAAAATATCCTTAGTTAAAGAGTCTGGAAAAAAGAAAGAATAAAAGAAACCATCCTAACGATAATTGATGCTTCTTATGTCTACCGGTATTCTGTCTTTGTAGTTTGTGTTGCGTGTGAGATATTTTTTGGTAAATTTAAGTCCATCTTTTTCACCCTTTATAGTGCTTAGAGACTTTAGGTGGTATTCAATCACTTTCTAAGCACTAAGCACTATTATTATTATTATTTAATTTGATTAGGCTCAATATATTGCGTGCAATTCTACTTCTCCAAGTGTAGCTTACAGAGTAGTTTGTGTATGCTTTGAAAACTAATTGGCACATGTACTTAAATGTCATTGATATGATCCTACATACAGCATGTTTACATTCAGATCTCAAAATATCAGACTTCAAAATCATTCTAGGCCCAAACTGCTAATTAGAAACACTTCATGCCATGGCCATTGGTTTTTCCTTTTTTTGTGATTTCAACAAAGTGTATCAATGCTAAAAAAAAATTAGAAATATTGACTCATGCCATTGCAGATGGTCACAGTAATCTCCACTTTAATTAAAACTTCTTTACCCTCCCCCCCCCCCTCAAAATAAAAAGAACAAAATATTAATTTGTTGAATTATTTATTATTTACTCAAATATTTCACTTCATGTTCATCATTGCTTTCCTCTAATTTTTTTTTTTTTTTAAGTGTCTTTTAATATGTATACATGTACATTAGCTGACACTACTTTTGATATTTGTATTTCTTTCTTTCTTTCTTTTTTTGTAGCCTACTAAGATGGCAGACTTTGATCAAGTCCAGTCAGTCCAATCTCTCAGTACAGATAACGATAAGAAAGGTCTATTACAACTCAAGATAGCTGGAGCTAACGAGGTGAGCAATACAAATAATAATGTCAAATTCAAAAGCGCACATATCCATTCTAAAAGACTGCGCAAGGCGCTCTGTACAATATCAAAAAAATTATTCAATATTAAAACTATGACATAAACAAATGGTGCTTGAGTTTCGTCTTAAATATTTCAATTGATGATGACTAACATCTTTGTTGAAAGTACAAAAAAGGTCTCAAGGATATTTGTCATAAAAATATATTGGCTGGACGGCTAGCAAAAGGGTCCTATCAATTTTCATAGACCAAGGATGTATATTAGGTGATATTGAGATGACAATTTTTTTTAATGCAATTAATGTAGAATTGAGGAATGATTCGGTTGTTTTCTAGTCAATTTTTTTTGTAACTGGCAATGGTTATTTTAATATTGATGAAACATTGATAAAATATCAGAACAAAGAGATCACTCTTGAGAAGAATATAACAAACAAGTGCCATGTTAGGCATTTTTGCAATGTTCATGTAGCATGCTTTTAATGCTTTGTTTCCACGGTCATAAGTAAACAAAAATAAGACTAAAATAAGAAAATTGGTGAATGTTTTGTTTTGTTCATCCATAATTCATTTTTATTATAAGTTCGGAGAACAATGCATGGCCGTTTGCATTTAACGTTTTGAATAATCCTCCCGTTATTAAATGCATTTGGAAGTGGGACAGTGCGTGTATGTTACTTTATACATGTATTTACATTTTACTGGCCTGTTTTGTTAACGGTGTGTATTGTATGGAATCATTAATTCCTATTAGCTGTCAATTATTCCAAACAAGAGAAGTTTCCCCCTGTACTTATGTATACCATACCCTTTACCTAAATGGCATAGATTTAGTTTGCTAGCATTTGTACTCTTTTGAATATTATTTTGTTGTTTCACTGCATATCAACGTGAACTGTGAATGCATTGTACAAAACTGGAAAATCAGTTTGCTCCACACAAAAAAATTAATTAAAGCTTTGCAAACTATATCATACCGGTATATGTATTGTCTATTTCTATTTCATTTTGTTTATCCATCCCTCCTAAAATTGTGAACATTTCTCGCCAGAAGTTTCATTTAGAGTTATTGTAGTTCCGATGTAGCTTTTTCAAATAAAAAAATTATAACCAGGTCCATGAACCTACAGTATCAGGTTCAATGGATGTATGTGAAATGAATTATATTATACACAAATAATCAAGAGCAAGAGAAAATGCAAAAATGCACAATCGCCATTATCATTAACTTTTAATGATAACTTTAACTTATATGATAGGAACAATAATTCTTTCATTTTTCTAAACAACCCCTATATCCCACCTTGTTCAGTGTGATCATAACTTTCATGTGTATGGCCATGCTGCTGTTGATATGGATGTAAGTAATAGCATTCTTCTGTTTTATTTTGTTTTATTTTTCTATCAGCTTTTAACTGCTTGCCATTTTGTAGCTTCAGCTCCTCCATTCACGAGTTTGGTGTTTTCTGTGTTGTTTTTTTCCACTCACGATCTTGCTAATATTTTATGTGTATATTTGTTTGAATTGCCAATGCATTTGATTAGATAGATGGTGTGTTGCGCGGATACGTGTACTTGATCAATAACAGAGTGCAAAATGATCTTCATGTAGAGGATGGCTAAGTGGTAGAGCAGTGGTCTCGTAATCTGGAGGTCCCAAGTTCAAAACCAAGTCAATGTGCTAGTGCCCTTTGGTCAATCTCTTGAGGGGCTTGTCCTAATGTCTCGAGGTCCATGGTTCAATGACAGATATTTGAAGGTTCAAGAGAAATACACGAGCTGCAAAATTTGCTCTGTGCTTGAGGTCTCAAATTGAAACCTTACATGAAATATGAAAACAAGAAATTGTGATTCTGAGTTTGGGTTATTAATATACTGAAAATTCCTTTTTAACTCCTTTGCTGGTCGGGTATAACAATAATGATAATAATAATAATAATAGCCTAATAGTCCACTCAAAATTTTATTAAACCGAAACGAAAATTCTTTTTGCCCAATTGATCGTGAGCCCGGCAGCCACTGAGCAGCGCCAGATCTATCCCTTATTGTTGAACGTCAAACAAGGTAGCGACAACTCCCATCTTTTAACATCTTTTGGTATGACGCGACCGGGGTTCGAACCCATGACCTCCCGGTTGTGAGGCGGACGCTCTACTGACTGAGCAGGGTTTTCAAAACTACAATAACAATCCGAAGAGAATGTAATCCGAGAAATAATTCAGAAGCGAGCATGGTTAATGCAGTCTTTATTTTAATTGTGCATATGTTGAACAACCGCTTCAAATATTTTCGGGAGAACTCTTGTAATGGCTCTGCAATTTTTTTTTCTTTTTCTACAATTACATGTACATATATTTTCATAAGTACCTGGCCGCATTTGCTTGGGACATCAATGGGAAAGTGCTCTCATGCTGATGGTGTACCTTTAACTAATTGCTTGAAGTGCTAAAACCATCACAATATTTGTCAATTTTCTTGTTTTAATCATATTACATTCTACAGGTTTATGTTTTGTTTTTTATTTAGATGATTCACTAAATATGAATGATTTATTCACATTCATTTTGTTTGATCTGGGAAAATCATTGATTGACTTGATGTAATCTGAGAATGTACATGTATTGGTCAGAGTACAATCTTGGGGATTGAAGCAGGCAGTTGTATTTTCATATTTCCTATTATTCACTTTACAAAATTTTGCTTGGGTTAAGGTTTTGTTCTAGTAGCCTATGCTGCCTTTGGTCACAAGAGGGTGCTATATATTTACTCTGATCTGCTTTGCTTTGGTAATGGTAAACTTGTAGTGACATAAAATACTTAAACAGATAGCCTAATGTAAAATAAAGGCTAAAGTATGATGCTGCTGGTATAAAGAAAAATATATTCTGCCAAGGTGAAGGTACTTTATATATTTTTCTTTCTCATTTTAAAGATAAGGTTGAGTTCTGGGAAGAGGTGAAAAATAATTTGTGAGCGTTATCATTCTTATTAATATGCAGTTGTGAAAGAACATCAGATAAGACATATTCCCTGAAAAGCATGGCTCTTCAAAAGCCTTTATATTCTAAATATGTCATGTAACTCGTAAATTTTTGGGGGTAGGTTTTTTACGCCACGTGTTCGTCTAGTCCCATATACATGTACATCTTTCTGTGTACAGTGTTTGTAACTTTACCAAGACTTGGCCAAATTTCTTATCATTTTGATGATTCCAGAACCTTGCAATACACACAAATTCTTACATGCTAGATGATCAACCTTTCTGGTCGATTTCACACCCTTTCTTTCACAATGCAATCGCATGACCAGAACTCAACTTGCTCTTTAAAAGCTTGAAATGAATTCGCATGTTTAAAGACTTCCTTGTATTTCTAGTTTTACTAAAATAATATAAACACACGTCCCCCTATAGAGACACCATTGAATAGCACAGGACTGCGGTGTAGTTGCTGCAAGACTGGCAGCTTATACATGTACATGTAGATATAAATTGGTATTAGGTTTTCTTTGAATATCTAATGTAATCTTCTCTCAATCGTTTAGCAGTTAGTATTCCAAATAACAAAACAAAAAGATGCTAGAACACTCATTTAATTCTTTAAGACATGCATTCAAGTGTTTTGTTAAGTAGTGTGATGTAATGCACTTTACGAAATTGTACGAACTCTGTGTATTTTTAGGTTATTAGTCTTGCAAATAGAACTTGTTGTTGAGTCTGAGACTATGATAGGGAAATATAAATTCTAGAGTACTTTATTATGAAACTCTTTTAGGGCACTTTTAAAAAAAAATTCATTACATTCTTAAATGTAGACATTTAGTTGTTATTGACATAGGTAGATTTTTGCTACTTAAAGTTTGTTTACAATTTTGTGAGCACACAATTCCCACAGGTATTAGATTTCACACCTATGTACAGTGTAGAACCCAGATGAGAGAGAGTGTAAAAGGATATAACTCTTTTATCTTAGCTGATTGGTTAGTACTTGTCATGATATCGATACCCCAAGTGAGCGATCTCTCAAGCTATTTATTAGCCCAAGCTCTCATCCACAACAAAGGGAGAAGGTCAGATATATAGAGAGGAAAACCACAAGAGAGATTGAGACTTGCCATTAGTGTCACCTACAATTTCCTCTGAAGTCACTCTGACGTACTTTCAGAGTTCACTTCAAGGATAGCATTTTGTTGTTGTTGTAGGACTTAGGAGATGCTTTTGCTAGGTCATTAAAGCTTAAAGCGGGACTGTACTACTTGAAGCTACTTGCGCCATCTATATAGCAAAAAAAAACAATGCCTTAGCGGTGCCTGTTGGTCCCCCATGATCCCCTTTTTCTTAATGTTAATTGAGAGCTGATTTGATGAGATAACATACTGTCAGTGACCTTGCAGGGAGGTCTAATCCCTCCTGGCCAAAGCAGTGCAGATAGGCTTTAATAGACATATCTGAGATGGCATTTGAACCGGATTTCAACCTAGAGTGATTGTATAGTTCATTTTATGAGATGCTTAATTCATTATGGCTGCTTTTAAAGCAGAAAATGAGTTTCCTCTCTAGAAATGTTGACATGCTTTTAGAGCACACTTCGAGCACACTGTTTGTTTGTTTGTTTGCAGGACTTAGGAGATGTTCTTGCCAGGTCATTAAAGCTTGGTAGACCTTTCTGAGATGGCATTTGAACCGGATTAGAATGGAGCATAAATGATTCGTTAACTATAACTTGACTGGAGTGTCTGAAAATTTTGTGTTAAATCAGATCCCAAGAGCTATAGTTCTAAGGAGAACTATAAGCTAAGAAAGATAACCAACCTTCTTTTTCAAGACTATACCAACAGTATTTTCCGGGACAACAAAACCCTCGAGCAAGATTACCGAGAGTCCTTTTCAGGACTCCTCAATCCTCCCTCTCTCTCACGTGGTGCACCCGCAAGCCTACCGTATAAATCATATCAAGCCATATCCAATGGGTTAAGCATGCACAATCTGTAGGAATGTCAATTTCCGTATTTGACAGTTATGAATATCAGAAAATTATTCTACCCTGGTTATAATAGATGATGCATCATTATTTTGTAATAGATGTCCGGAGGAGGAAACTGAAACACGTCGATGTCAGCTTAATAAGCTTTAATGTTGATGTCGATTCTCCTTGCCAATTTTTTCCTTTTTTTAATCATGGTAATTTGTACACCATTTTATGGAGAGTCGACAATGACATCTGAGCGGTACTTGAAGAAGGATGTAGTAATCTTCCATTTTTCTTTAACCCGTTGACTACTGAATTATCTTATTCCCATAGGCTTAACACAAGGACCACCAGGTTCCCGTAAGCAATGGGTTAAGTGTTCAGAAATTGATAGAGGAAGTCAATGCCCAAATACCTGTAACATGAGAAACCATACAATATCGAATTTCAGAAACTTTTGTTTATAAGTATAATGCATTTATTATAAGTACAGTTAACCTGGCTGGAATTAATTCCTTGAAATGCTAGAACGCTGTAATGGCAGCCATGCTAAAGCCGTGGTAATTATCAGGATCCATCTGCGCCTCAGAATAGTTCTCTAGATCGATGGCAAATTACAAATGCTATATGTTGTTAACAACTAAATTAGTTGTACTCTTACCAAGCTTTTTTAATTTGTTAAAGGGATCGGAAAGTCGCTGATCGTGGTGGTTTCGAGCTTGGCCCGGCTCGAGCAGTAATTGGGATTCTCCGTATATAATCGGTAAAACGGACACAATTCCCTATGCAGCTCGCATTCACACGAAGAATGACAAACATGAAAGCACCCCACCCCACCCTCAACGCTAATTTTTCGCTGCTTCAAAATGATCGCTTCGCATTTGCGTGCAATATAGGACAAGTGAATGACATTCAACACGCATGGATTTCCAGCAGGCCATCCCTTTAAGTACTGTACATGTACATGTATGTGAGAATTGATTTGTCCCAATTTATGACTCACGAGAATGTGACATATTGAAGCTTACATCTAAAAGTGATCAACAAATACCCCAATACAAGCACTATATTATTGAGTTACAAAAAACACATCGTCCCCTGTATAGATGTATACCTGTAAGTCCTTGTAAATATACTGTATACAATCTTTTTTATGCATGTATATACCGGTACTTGTTCTGCAAACACAGACTCTAGATGCACTTTTCAACAAATACATTTAGTCTTGAATGAAGCCTAACCAAGCTTAGGACTTTAGAAAATGAGCAGCTAGCCGGAGTGCAGGGTTTATGTGATGTAGTCCATAGTCTTTACTCTTTATAGTTCAGACCCTATGATATGTATTATGACCCTGCAAGATGAAGAATTGCAGATAATGAATTATTAGCATAACGTAGTATAGCAGAGTACATGTTTTAGAATCACCTGAAGTTAGTGGCCCGAATTCACAAAGGAGGTTTGTAGATAAACCTAGCTTTATATGCATCATATGATGCCTTTCAGACTAAGGCTTGTCTGAACCTTGGTCTGAAACGCATCAAAACGTGTCATATGACGCACATAAACCTAGGTTTGTCGACAAACCTCCTTTGTGAATTCGGGCCTGTGTGTCTACAAAATCGCTTCGGTATTAGAGGCGCAATGTATTATGGGAATGTACATTGCTGTAGCCGGAATTGTCTATGCATTCTCTAGGATATGATGTCATCAAGACCAATGTTAGCAAACCCAAACAAGGTACCGCACCCAGAAAGTGAATTCTATTAATCTCCCATAGATTACATCGTCAAAGGAAAAACTTCACCCATGTCCGATATTTCAAATATTAGACATGTATGCAATACACAGGTACAGATCATTTCAGCAGTGCGATCAAGAGAGAGATTAAAATTTAGACCATGCTACCAAAAATATCCATTGAATGTCAATCACTGGGGTTGTGATCATTAGCTTGCCAATCAATATAGAGAACAGGATATTAAGATCAATTATTGTTTATTGTGTTATACAATTCCATAGCCTTGTTGAATGAAGGTAGTGTACTACACTAACTTGTTGCAAAGGGGATCAAAACATGACCCATGTTTATTGTTTATTTATTCATTGATATATTTATTTATTCAATTATTCATTCATTTATTCATGTATTCCTTTTATTTTATTTCATTCTTATTTTTTGTCTTCTTTTTTATTTCATTGATTAAAAAAAATTAAATTATGTTATATCATCAGTAGTATTATAAGTATTCATTTCATCATTTTATCTTATATTTATTTATTTATTTATTTATTCATTTGTGTGGGGTGGGTTCCAGAGAAAAAAAAAATTAGTGCCCATTTACCTCTGTAAATATCAAGCTATGATAAATTCAGTTCAGTTATAACTCTCTGTAAGATTAGATCATGTACATGTACATCTTAAAAGGGGAGGAAGTTCCCCCTCTCAGGAAGTATCGATATATAATTCCTGAATTCTCTCCTTTTTGGGGTCTTTTTTCAGAAGTGGAGTTTTAGAAGGGAAGGAACAATTGACATTTCACTCTCATTTCTTGTTTTGTTTTATTTTTTCAGTCTGTATACATCACCACCCCCTCACCCACCATAGCTGAGGACATGGCGGACCTGATAGACGGCTACTGCCGACTAGTACTCAATACAGAACAGTCACTAATCATTCGAGCACAACAAGGTAATTATGAACGAAAAAGACTCATTTTAGAATGAAAGCAGGCCTGCAGTGTGAATGAATTTGTCAGTATTATAACGCCCATGCTCATGATCTAAACAATGAGTAGGTATTGCTGACTAGTACTCAACACACCATTGGAGTACACCATGGTAAATTCCCCAAATATTAGATCTGGGGGGTGTTTCACAAAGATCCTAAGTCGAATTAACTCTAAGTTAGATTTCAACACTATGAAGAGCCATTTGTAGCCTTGAAATAAAATATATTTAAAAGCAAAGATTCAAGTATATTAGTCTTTTCGTAGATTCCACATCAAGAACATGAAATCTCCTTGATGATAGAAAATATGAATGATTTGAATCCACATTTTATGCCTTTTTAAATAACTTTTACAAAATATTTTCAAAGATGCTAATGGCTTTCCATCATTGTTAAGTCCAACTTCGAGATTAAGTTCAACTTAGGATCTTTGTGAAACACTCCACCGGAGTGACCTTTAGTATTTGATAATGAAAAGTAGGTGTGTCGCTGGTATAAAGTGGTCAGATTAATATGACCATGCTTATGACCATGTTTATGAAGGTTACTGCCGACTAGCACTTAACACAGAACAGTCACTAATCATTCAAGCACAACAAGGTAAATACCCACTAATACTAAAGAGAAAGACTTATTTGACATTAACAAAAATTAGCCTCCTGCCAATGTGAAGTTGACATTTTTTTAAAAGTTCATTGTTGAAGCAAAAAAAAAATTACTTAAATTCAAGTCCCAAAGTCGTGGACTTATGTTATCGTAAGCAATCTATGCCCCTCAAAATTCTTGAACCAGATATAAAAATAGAGGGTAAATACCCAAGTTATGATGATCTTTAGATCATTTCTTTACCTGGAACTATGAACTATCAGAAAAAATGTTAATTCTATAGATTTATGACCATGATTTGCACGTCCCATGAGAGACTAACGCCAGGAAAGGTGTGAGTAACCAGAGGCTTGAACGGCCTTCTATAGTTCAAGTCCGACCTACATCCCTATCTAGGTCATTGTGTAACACTCCGATGAAAAATAAGGCTGCGTTTATACAGTAATACCCTCTGTCACTATGAATATGACTGACAAAGAAAGTGGACAAAATAAATGGTTCCTCAGGTAGACAAAGAACATCCCTTCACTGCTATTATGTAAAAATATGATGAACAGGTGTCATATGCATATTCACCTGTTCCACACATTTTTACATAATAGCAGTGAAGGGATTTTCCTTTGTCTACCTGAGGAACTGTATATTTTGTCTGCTTTCTTTGTCCGTCATGTTCATAGTGTGTAGAAAGCCACAAGGACAAAACTCGCCTCTTTTTTTTGGGGGGGGGGGGGCACTGCGTTATGCTATGCATCTGAGAACCAGGTGCATAAAAGGCGTTTTGTTATAATGTCATATACATTTATAGTGGAGCAAGTGTCAATCTCTAAAAACTTTTGACAAAAGTGAACCCATCCCTGAGCTTTACGGGAATACACTTGTCTCCTTGTTTCCAGTTGTGAATTTGCTAAGCAGAATGCATGCTACTAACCAACCATTAATTTAAGTAAAGTGACAAAATGTTGATGTTTTGTTGCATCACTGACTGAATTTGAAACCTTATACAGTCAAACATGGGTTTATACCTTCTTCAGTCTACCCCTCTCTTTGTTATTCATCCATCTAACCATCTATCTGTCTATCCATGCAATCATTCAAATGAGAAGGCTATTCAGAGGTACATATCCCTAGAGATAAATCCGCTGTCATTACTTACGCTTCCAGTAAGTATTCCCCTGCCATCTTTATATACAAGATGCAAACTATTGAGGGCCTGCCAACCCTTCCTCTGTTTTGTTTAGCAACTTGAGCTTTGTTGTATTTCTTAATTGTTCTCTGTATTCATATTGCCTTAGTTTCTATTTCTTTTAGTTTTCTACGTCCTATAATCAAACCTGAAAAGCTTGTGGAATGTTTTTTTTTATGAGAAATTATACATTTTATTGGTATACATATTTAGTTCAACATATTTTTGTTTACATGTGTTGCAAACACCTGTTGTGTAAACTGCTATATTTCTTTATTTTTCCTTAGTGAACACATTTATAATTTCATATTATTTTTTGCTAGATTGTATATTGCACATGTACATGTATGTGTACATGTGTTGCACAGTTCCATGTACAGTACTTGTTATTTCTTATTTTATTTAATTTATCAAGTTGACATCAATTAATTCTTTTAAATAACTAAACTGGCTCGTCTGTGTTGATAAGTGGTTACAAGGATGAATCCTAAAGTGTAGCACCTTTATTACATGTGTGTATATCCTGCATTGTTTAACTTTTGTTAAATTGGATTCATGTACATATATCAATCAAAAGTTTTTCTCTTTTTTCCTGCAATTTTCTTTTCTTCAATGCCGCTGTAATCTTTTGTCTTCCCCCTTTACCATACACCAAATGAACAGCCCTGTTATACATGTGGCAGTACTGTAACGACTATGTTACTTGATGTTTTTGTTTTCTTATGATGTTAAAGTACACTTTTGTTGTCACATGACCTACATGTACCGGTATGTACTGACCAGTAGATCGATAGTAGAGCTTTGTCATAGTAGCTATGATTTTGTTTATTCTTATACCTTTGTTGAATATTGCCATACAATTAGCCCCTGTCCTTGGTTTCTGTGATGTCACTTTCGTTTTAGGTCATCGTCTTATTATTGATAATCAATAATATATTATTTATAGTATGTTTCGATGCTCTTTCAATTGCTGTATACAACTCCTTTTTTAGTGTTGGTGACATTGTTTTTAGTTGTATGGGCAATTTCTGCTCTTCATTATTATTGTCATACATGTACAATTCACTTGTAAAAGTAAAAGTACAAGTTTTTAAAATTTGTGCGAATATATGTGACATGGTAAGAATGTACTGATGTTTTCTCTTTCATTTGTTATCCCCTCTTTCTCTCTCTTTCTATTTCTCTCTTTCCCACTCATTTACTGATACTCTTATTTTGTCTTTTTGTTTATTTTTGGAATAATATTAACACATACGACCATAGCACTAATTTTGTGTTCCGTTTATATTGCAATGTAACTATGATGCATTCATGGAGAGAAGAGGAATTTTGCCGAAGTCCTGAAGCTTCTCTCTCTCTTTATTGGCAATATTTTAAGTTTTCAGAGTATTAATTATGGGCAATATAGAGTCTGGAGAAGTAGACTAGGAATTGGATAGGGTCAATTTAGTCCTTTCTGACCCCGAGTGAGAGATTTGATTTGCTCAATAATCATGATTTGACATTTTTCTGTCATCTAGATTATATGAATGATTCTGGGATGGATCGGACAAAATGAGTCACCTACATCGTCATGGCGATATCTCAATCTTCATTCCTACATCTATATCATTTGTTTGAATGCTGTTTAGTCATGTATTTATGTGACCTTTAAAAGGAACATATCTAGGCCAATGTTTTAATTTGATTTTAAAAAATGACTGTGAGGTATTTACAATTGTAATGATTGCTACATATTCATTTGAAACACGCGTTTGCTGAGAGCGATAAGGTTATTATCTTGCATACCTTTACATAGAGTTGATATGATCTTGGCTCTCGGTAAATGATATTTATCACATTTTAGTAATTGGATTCTAAAATTCTAGGGGTGGGAAGATAATTTGTAAGAAATTCAAATATTTGGTCTATTCATTCACATTATTTTCTCTCAAAGATCGAAATGTTTTGATTCTCTTGTAGAATACAGTGAAATATGTCAACCTACAATGTATTTGTAAGACCATGTAAAGCATAATACGAGAACCCCATCTCAACGAGTTGCAATTGATTCAAATTAATCACAAATCCTCCAATCAACTGAAATTTTGTCAGTCTCTTATCTCTTATGCACGCAGTTGTGATTTATGTAAATTGCAAACAAGTTGTGATTAATTGCAATTCTTTATAAGGAGACACATGAGAGGATGAGCATCTTCCTTGGCTTGAATCAATAACAGCTTTTTGGCGCGCGCTTTCCATGTATTTTTCTCTTCAGTTTTCAAAGGTATTCTAGAAAACATTGGGTAGTCATCATAACACAGTTATTGTTGAATCTGGATCTGAATTTGAGTAAGTGATTTAGATTGGTGATGAAGCGTTAATTAGGTGGTGTCTGGGGAACGTCTATGATGTGTCAACTCGTATTCGCCAGCACTGGGATGAAGAACACGACAATCTTAGAATTCAATGGTTTGGACTTCTCACTCACGTGGGGATTTCCTAGAAATGATTAACCCTATTTCTACAGAACCCCCAGCTGTAGAAATGGGGTTAAATGTTTTGATAACTAAATAATTCAAACAATTTACAGCAAATTAACCATTAAATGAAATCAGTTATACAATTCATGTACATTAAGTAAAAACATTAAAAGGAAATATGTTGTTAAAGTTCAACAAATAAAAAAAGGTTGCATTCTTTATATCAAAGGATAAGATAAGAATTTCACATTCCAGAATTATTTACAGTTTTCATTTCATTATGAAGCATTGTACCTAAATACGGTAAATTATTTAAATGCTTCACGAAAACTGGAGAATTTCATTCACCTAATATGATAGCTTTGTCAGTCAGAGCATTAGCTAATCTAACCAGCCTTTAGAATATAGATAATTATGTACATGTAGTTTTAAAAGATATTTTGGTGTGATATTAACTGGAAGATTAAATTGAGAATAATATTTATTGAATGAAATCAAATCAAAGTCACAGATTTTAGAGTGAGTGGCATATATTTTTATGCCAAAGTCAGTGTTCCCCTTTCTCTCTCAAATCAAGTCTCTTGCATGAATGTCCAAGCTCAAGGTAGAGAGAATAAAGAACCCACTCCCTATCAAAGATTTGTGTTTTGAGGGTATATTCAAGATGATTCACATGAAATGAAGAGACGTTTAAAGAGTCTAGCACTAGCCAATCCCTTACATGTGTCATCATGCTATTGTCTTTCACCAGCACAAGAGTGTGGCATGACTAATTTTTTTTTTGTGAGGGCTTAAAAAAAAAGACCTTAAACTATTTATTTAAAAGTCCTTTAACCAAGAAGTTAAACAAGAAACTTGCATGGAATTCAGATTTAAGAAGGTAATGCTACAAAATAATTGAATCACATCTGACTAGGCGCTCAACATTTGCAGTTTGAGGAGTGTACATGTATCGCTTATAATTTATTTCATGCCTCTTATGATTTGTTTTTAAACTTAAAAAGGAGATAGTACCCAGATGAATAAACAAGACAGACAACAGACCAAAACAAAAATTACATTACACACTTAATGGCCAGAAATTGGTCAGTGTGAAGTTGATGTGGAGTTGGGTTGGCAGTACATTAGAGATACTGTACATGTACAACATAATGAGGAAACGCTATGGATCAGTTGTAGAGCAGTGGGCTCATAGCCGGTAGGTCCTGAGTATGAAACCAAGTCAATGCGCTAGTGACCTTTGGTATTAAAAGGCATTATAATCCTCATTACCAAGTCCCTTGGAGAGGACTCCAAGCTGTTGGTTCTCTGGTTGCTTATTAACAATGAAACACATCCTTTTTTTTAGTAGTAAGGTATCTCAAAACATCAAACCATCAATCATGCTTATATTAATGCAATATGCACGTATGGCTCATCCAAACAGTTTAGAATCGTGGCATAATTTCCAGATTCAACAGAGAACTAATTTTAGCAGCGGCTATTTTTGGACAACTATTTGTTTACAAATTTCCTTTTTAACAATGAAAGTCTGCCTCACATCACCATCGGCCAGCAATAACAATCTCAATTGTCTCCCAATTACACAAACCAGTGTCTCATTGTCTCAAGCAAGTGAGAATTCTTGTTGTCCAAAGAAAAGCCAATTATAGTGTCACACTTACCATCTATTCTTCTCTGCCTGGAGCCAGTCAAAACAAATTCCCTTTAATAAAGGCTGGAGTGCCCTCTTTCACATTATTAAAACGTAGGGATGTTTTTAATGTGAGTTGTTGAAAGGTGTTTGCTGCGCACTGTGCGCAGGTGATTTGTCTTTTAGTCTCTCCTTGTATAAAGACACATTTCAGGGTGCGTTTAAGCTCAATTTTGAAGGCAGAATGAGCGATTTCGAAACGCTCATCTTGAACGCTCATCGTGATGGCAGTTTCAGAGAAGTGCAGTGCGGAGTCGCAGTAGAGGTCAGTGCGTTGACCCCATTTAAAAGGGTTTACAAATGATTATGCGTTTATGCTCACAAAAAGGTGCATTTACAATCGGCGATTATGAACGCCGTTTTTTGGTGATTCTACAAAAATGAGAAAGGACGCAACCGTGTTTTGAACTGAACACGTAACAGATGCCTCATTCTGGCCAGAAAAAGTTGAGGATAAACATGCCCTCAGTCACATCTCACATTGACCTATTCTTTGGCTACTTGGGGTTATGTAATTTTTTTGTTTGGTCGGTCTTGTTGGTCTCGTTTAAAGTTGATTATAGTACGTTCATGAGATAACTATTGTTTGAAGCAGAGTGATTATAATGAACAATCTATTTGTAGTTGAGTTAAAGTAATTGTTTTGCATACAGACAATGTGCAGTCAATGGTATCATTTTCATATGCAGTCACTGATTTCAGTTATGGAATAACTTGCATGACTACCTTGGAAATATAGAAACATATGAAAAGTTTAGAAGTCATTTGAAAACATATATCTATTTAGCACTTTGTGAGATCTCACAATCATGAATCCAGTGCACCATTCCCCATCCTTATGTATTCTGTTCTGCAAAGTTCAAAGCGATACGCAATAAGATGCATTATGCTTCACAAAAATGATTAATTATTATTATTATAATTTACACTGTATGTGTCTAAAAGTATGAAAGGGGTATTGTCTTTTCTACCTGTACTCTTTGCATACAAGAGTAACACCTTGCCCCAAGGGGGTGATAATGAATGATGATACAATCAAATTATGTTAATTACCCAATCCCATTGTTCCTTACATCATTAACACTCCTTGTTAAACCAATCAGAGGCTTCCTGTCTAGGGGCTTTCCCTGTCTTCACCTGATGTTAGTCTCATCCAAACACGTCTTCAGACCCAACGTGTTTTGTCTTTGAATGTTTGAAATAGGATGTACACGATGAACAAAGCTGTCTCTTTGAATATATCGTCGCTGTTTTCACGAAGTGATGGTAGTGAAAAAAAATTGCATTCACTTTGCGTTACGATTTTTATCACTACCGTCACTTCGTGAAAACAAGGACGATATGTTAACCCACATACACTGTATTGTCTATTAAAGATAAAGTTGAGTACTGGTCATGCGATTGCATTGTGAAAGAAATGATGTGGAATCGATCAGAAAAGGTTGATCATCTAGCATATAAGTATTGGTGTGAACTGCAATTTTTTTGGAATTATCAAAAAGATAAGAAATGTGGCCCAGACTTGGTAAAGTTGAAAGATGTAAATAGGACAACACAAATGGTGTAGGGGTTATAGTACACCTTGATTTCCTCATCTGTCTATGCTCATTACTCAGCCAGTATATATTTTCTATGAAAATTGTTTGGCAAATGACATTTATTTGTAATCTTGAACATTCAGTGTAAGTTTTGTTCAATTCTGTGAGAATTCATTTTCTTTTTGTTACCAGAACTCAGGTTTATCTTTAAGAGAAAAAAATGTAGGATGTTACTTTACATTTGTGTATATAATGCCCCTCTTGCTTTCAGATGATGACTCATTTTAAATTGTTTTCAGCACC
>BEXV01001405.1:47742-59362 GCA_003118195.1 Hemicentrotus pulcherrimus
TAACTTTACCAAATTTCTTATCATTTTGATGATTCCAGAACCTTGCAATACACGCAAATTATTATATGCTAGATGATCAACCTTTTTTGGTCGATTCCACACCGTTTCTTTCACAAAGCAATCGCATGACCAGAACTCAACTTCATCTTTAAGCTTAGTCACCTGACTGAAGTATATGTCCATTGAATTCAGACCTTCTCTCTTTGATATTGTGAGTTTCATTTAGGATGCAGTCCTGTTAGGGGGAACATGTTTCCTTCAAGTTATCTTTCATGCTGTACAGTCTAGGCCTCTTCATGTTGCCTCCTCATGCCCTCGATCTCTCATCACATTCACACAATTCAAAACAACAACCCTGAAAGTGATGTCATGGTTTCTCAGGCTGCTTTGCTGGGGCATCATCTACACTACTGCAAAGGTTCTGGAACTTTGGCTTTCTAAAACGTCCGCAGTGCAGACAGATTGGTTTGAACTTGGTTTACAGTAATTTGGCATCGATTTGAACCATCTCTATTCTCTCTCTCTCTCTCTCTCTCTCTCTCTCTTTCTCTCTTTCTATCTTTCTTTCTTCCTCTCTCCTCTCCCTCCCTCTTCCCCTCTTTCCCTAACTCCCTCCCCTCCCCCTCTCTCTCTCTCTTTCTCTCTCCCACCCCCATCAGGCCATGAGTCACCATCAAACTATTTTGATGATAATTTTTTTTGGGGGGGAACCTATTTGAGTTTTGCTAATAGTCTTGATGGTGTATTGTCGTCCTGTTAAAATACAAGATTTAGAAACCGAAAGTGACATTGTTGACCTGTGGTTGAAGCTATTACTTCCTATCCATATTTCATCTGAATTTCACTGATTTAATGGACCTCAAATGCTGACAGCTCAACAAGATTGATATTTATAATGCATAGGAAAACAAATTTGAAGAAAGTTTTGTAGATTATCATCTTGTTCTCCTTCTGTTAGTATGTTGCATCTTTTGATGTTATCTCAATTTAAGAGGGCTAAATAATTGTTAGAACTTAATATTAGTTATAATGAGTTAATGCAAATCTTGCTCTCATCCCATCTTCCAGTAAACACTGATTTCCCCATAACAAAGCTAATTAGTCCTTTGTCTAATGGTCAGAAAAGTTCCAAAAGTAGCTCACTGTCTCTAACTTCGCCATATGAAAAGTAACCACAAAGACTCATCGTCATTGTTACATCCCTTAATAAGGTGATGCGATGGATACAAGCTATATTAAGCTCTCTTTCACATGATCCCATTAACTAGTGTGTAGGTGTGGATTGTATTTATTAATTATGAGATGCTCAAAACACGTCAGTCAATTAAGAACACTTTAATAGCAATGCCACTAACAGTAATCCATTGTCAAAAATGCTTTTCGACTGAAAGACAATGACTCGCTCCTTTTGTTCCGTTTCTTGTGATGTGTTTAATTGTTGTGTACAGTGTAGGCATCATTATGTGGGTAATTCATAGTTCTCAATTTTCTTTCTTCACATGTACATTAAAGATGTTTTTAAAGATGAAGTTGAGTTCTGGTCATGAGATTGCATTGTGAAAGAAACGGTGAGGAATCGACCAGAAAAGATTGATCATCTAGCATATAAGAATTTGTGTGTATTGCAAGGTTCTGGAATCATCAAAATGATAAGAAATTTGGTAAAGTTACAAACACACAAACACTGTACACAGAAAGATGTATATGGGACTACACGAACACGTGGCGAAAAAAATCTCGTATCTCGTAAGTTGGACGTCCCGGGTTCGAAACCAAGTCGATACGCTAGTGCCCTTTGGTAAGGCATAATCCTCATTACCAGGTCCAACGGAGAGGACTTTTAGCCGTTGGTCCCCTGGTTGCTTACTTACAAGCATACACATGCTTTGTTAGCAATCAAGTACAACAATCGAGCCAAACCAGATTTCAAGTGCAGATATTGCAGAATTATCTTCTTTAGTCTCTCTCTCTCTACAAAACGTTAAGAAGACACAGGATGTGTTATGTGAACAGGCCTTGAGTTGCCTGCATGTACAGGCTTTTGGTTAACTCTTAAAGTCTATCTGCACTATTTTGGCCAGGAGGGATTAGACCTCCCTGCATGGTCACTGACCGATGGTTATCTCATCAAATCAGCTCTCAAATCAACATCAAGAAAAGGGGACCATGGGGACCAATGGTTACCGATTACGCATTGTTTAATATATCGTCCCTATTTTCAAGAAGTGACAGTAGTGAATGAAAATCGCATACAATTTGCGTGCAGATTTTCCTCACTACCGTCTCTTCGTGAAAATAGGAACGATATAGAGGGAGCAAGTACATATAGCTACAAGTAGTACAGTGGGCCTTTAAACGCAATTCCATAAATCCGTCCACCTCGGAGTTTGTTAGTCCCTATTCCAGGAGTAGCTTTAGAACAGGCATCATGGAGTGCAGTATATAAACTGTGAAGTCTATATAGTCTTAAAGTTCAGACACTGTTAGAATTCATTATTAACAAGGGTCTGTACGTGCTTGCAAAGCAGGTCTAGAGAGGCAGGTCTTTGGAAGGAGGAAGGGGGTAAAAAAAAAGGGAACAGATAATTAAAGACAGTAGCTCCCAGGAAGATGAAATGGGGCCACATACCCGGCAGTGTTTCATTGCAGGGAATTCCCCCCTACCCCAGGCAACTAAAGGAGTTGTTCAAGGAGTACCTAGGGTAAAGTAAGAATGGGTTGAATCAGAATTCATGATGATTCATATCTTTAAGAATATGTTTTTTCCCTTTTTGTTCTGACTAATGACAGCCAGGGTTACAATACATGAGATAGTGACTGTCTTCAAGTCATCCAATCGGCTGAACTGTAAGCAGCTATAACAAAAGAGAAAAAATGAACATAACTTAGACAAGTTAATTTTTTAGGGATTTTCATCCAGAGTTGTGTTCGAAGATAAATTTTAGCAAAAAGTACACAAGCTTTATTCAACGTCATTGAGGATGGATAAAGATGGATGCGTGTAGCAATTCTACAACACAGACAACACACTTCTGTTATTTTGTTTGTAGGACTGCTGAAGGTTGTATCTGAAAACAAATTTGTTACCGCATGATGAATAATACATGTATATTATTCGTCATTGAAAAAAATCATAATATTTCATGAACCTTTATGAGACATAGTAAAGGGATGCGCTCTCGGTAATTTAGGGATCTTTTGTTAAGAGATTCTCTAGGTTAACCGGTCGTGGGGTGTATGGATAGGACCCCCTGGTGTTCAGTCATCAAGGTAATTGTTTTGATCAGGAGGCTTCTAATCGCTCCTAAGATCCTACTTCCTCCCAATGGGTTGAACAGTGTATTATCGGCCATGTTCACACAGGAACATCATGTAAAGCCCCACTGTTATACTTATAGCTACTTGCACCCTCTATATAGCAAACTATGCCTAATAGGTGCCTGTTGGTCCCCATGATCGACCCCCTCCCTTTTTCTTATGTTAATTGAGAGCTTATTTGATGAGATAACCACCTGTCAGTGACCTCGCAGGGAGGTCTTATCCCCTGGCCAAACCAGTGCAGACAGGCTTAAAACTTGTGATACCTCAATGTTTTAAACAACAATCCACTGATGATAAAGGTCTGCAAAGGACTGAAACAAGATAATCTCAAAGTTTAGAACTTCAAACTTATCTGCAACTTAAGTTTACAGACTGCCATGTGAACCACGTAACTATTGACTCCAAGCCAAGGATTAACATTGACTTTTATTGGCCCTGTTTCATGATGTTCCAGAGGATGATGTTGTTGTTTTTCAGTCCTGCTTCGGTACGGCTGCCAGGTTTCAGATGAGATATTTTTCCACCGTATGCCGCCCCTGCTTCATTGGGTCGGACGTATTGTTTTGTCGTCACAACCGCCTTCGGATATGTTCTGTTTTCTTATCGGTCGTGAGATCAAGGCGGTGAAGAATCGTGGAGTGGAAGGCTTTACTCACGTGAGAGTCCCAACCTGAATTATTTGGAGGACAGTATTTGTGACCTTTGACCTACGGATTATCCTGTTCAATGTCATGATCAAGTTAGCAGTGACGGAAGTCGAGGATGTCTTTGGATGCCTTCTGCTCTAGACATAGCATCAATTGACCTCAATAGACCTTGCAGATTTATTGCTACATGGCCTTCGGTAATCATTGTGTCACCTAATTATTACGTATTGCGGCAACTTATGTATTCCGCCAACTTGTGTATTCCGAAGCTCGCTCGTACGTTTACTGAATCGTTTTGTAAGATCGAAAACCCTTTTCACTGTTTTGAGAGATTGTACCAAGGGAAGTGCCAGGGACAAGACCTAGTCAATATGTTTGATCGACTCTATACCTTCATAGACTCCAACCTCGCCTATTATAGCTTGTAAGTAGCAATCATGTCCGTTTTTATTCTATGATGGAAATTGCATGGGCTGTACAATAGCTCTTTTTTAAAAACCATTTCTGAAATATTGTATAAGGTATACTCCCCTCAATGTTACATGTTGCTCTTTACTTGTTACAGTTACATTTACATTAAACACTTCCCTGTGGAATCAAAACAGATATGGTTCAGTCAAACCTGCTTTATAGTGACCACATGTATAGAGAGACCATGTTCCTATAAAGACTATGGTATGTTTTTCATTTCCCTGAAAAATAGTTTCTCATTGAAACCTGCTTTAAAGGAACCTGTACACAAAGACCATCTGCCTGTAAAGACCACTTTGCTTGTCTCCCTTGAGTGCTCTTTATATACAGGTTTCCCTGTTTAAACTTTATGATGTATTGTTCCTTGATCGCAACGGAGAAAATTAATTTTTTCCTGCAAACTGTTTTTTTATAGTCTTTATGTCATTTTTGTTTACCGTTCATATTAGTACTAGACTACCAGTTCACATATGGCTGTAGAACAATTTAACATTTCATTAATAATGCATTGTCCATTGTTGAATGTGAAGGACACTGGCAAGTACAGTATGTAAATCGTCCTAACTAATAGCTTTAGCCAAGACGTAGTTGAAACTGAAAAGTTTCAAAGGCAATTCTATTGTTTCGTAGGATGGAAGATGTAACTAGGCATCCATCTATCATAGAATGCCTCTAGCTAAATGACACATCTTAGGCGTGTCGTTTTTGAAGATGTCCTCCTTATCAAGGAGTTACCAGATCTTACATTGTTCAGCCATGGTAAACGAACATGCGCTTCTATTCCAAATGAGGTTTTTTTGTGTGAATGTTTCTTTATGGCATGCAGTTTTGCCTCTTGTGTTGAAAGGGCTCTGCATAAGATCTTGGGTATTTCTCAAAGACTAAGATTGACTTCCATGTAAGTTGGACTTGAGCTTATGGCAGGCCATTCATGCCACTGGTTGCTTTCTCTGTTGGTCTCTCAATTGTGATCTTTAGATACTATATTTTCCTTCTAACAATGAACTATCAAAAAAGGTAAATTCTGTAGATTTGTGACAACGATGACTGGAATGGTTAGAGGAACTAGTGGCATGAATGGCCTGCCACAGTTCAAGTCCAACTTAAGTTGATCTTAGTCTTTGTAAAACACCCCCCTGTTCATCAGCGCTTTAACCGAGACATACATGTAGGATTGACGTCATTGTGGTGGGATCATAGGGATACAGATTTAGGGGAATGAGATTCAGGATTCTATCATCAAGCCTCTCTCTTCCTGAAAATTAGTGCCAACTGTGTAATATTCAGCGGTTTTAATAAATTGTTCAAAATTTGATCCAGGATCAAAGACAGTTCAGAGTCCTAGACTTGGTACAGATTTTAGATGAGGAATATGGTGTCTGAACTGAGGTCCAACTAAATGACCCTTGTAAATTAATCTGTGAATAGTGCCTGATTTCAATGACTTTGCTCAATTTGACTGGCATGACATAATCTCCAATTTTGTTAAACCTACATTGGATAGTTTCAAAACCACCCCCCCCCCCCTCCCCTTATTTCATCGTCAATTATTTTGCATGGCTAAAAACTTGGTCTAGTACATGTAATACACACGTCTTAACTCAAGAACTACATGTACACTTTTTTTCATTTTTATTTTATTTCGAAGAATTGCAATGAGCAATTTGTACTGAAGGGCTCTTTAGAAGTTGTGTTGATGTATCCTAATCATGAAGAGACCCCCCTCCCCTCCCATTAGTTATTTGTCTTTACTACTGTAGTTTACCCTTTAAAGCCTGTCTGTACTAGTTTGGCCAGAAGGGATTAGACCTCCCTACATGGTCACTGACAGCTATCAAATCAGCTCTCAATTAAATAAGAAAAAAACGGGACCATGGGGCCTGACCAACAGGCACCGCTTAGGCATTGTTCGCTATATAGAGGACGCAAGTAGCTATAAGTAGTGTAGACGGCCTTTAAGAGAGGCACGTGTATGGCATCCTCTGTTTAGCTATTTAGCTCAAAGGAACTCATGTACCCTGGTGGAATGACATCACATGCTGATGACTAATCATGAAGCTGTCTTTGATACCCCCAGTTCAGATTGGGGGAAATCTAAGTACAACCTGTGATCTGTACACAAAATAGATAGTCGTGTTTAGCATATGCAGCTAGATATTAAAGACACAAAGATTTGGCTATCAGTTCATGTCATATTACTCTTTGAAAAAAAAGTTTTGTTGATAATGCACTTGTTTTTAAGGAGCTTTTGATTTTTGTTTTATTATGTGTCTGTATAGAAGCATTTTCATCATAGCACAGTAGAGTATGTTGAAATAGTAGCTGCTCTATATAAATTGATCTAATTATTATCATTATAATGTTGTCTGGCGATCTTTGTATTAAGTATGAACATCCAACTACCTTCTGGCTACAGGTCAGCAGACGATATAGCCTGTGTCTTTCTGATCCCGTCAGTTGAACCATGAACCCCAAACTAATCGATCGGTTGGAACAGGAAGTTTAGGGAGGCTTGTCACCCGACTTCACCTTCGAAACAGCCTCAGACCCCAAAGTGTGTCTGTTTGTGTCTCTCTGTCTGTCTTCATGTCGGCTTCTTAACTGTGTTTTGATGTCATTTTCATGCAGTATCCTTACTTTTAAGCAAACAGTTTTCTCCATTTGTTTTGTTTGTGATATTTTTTTTGCAGATCCCCATTTGCCTGACATCATCTCTGAAAGTCTTGCCCCTTTCCCTTCCTTTCTTTCCTTTAAATGCTGTTATATATTTACGTCATTTTGTCATTATGATAAACTGGAAGTGATGTCTTTTATACTTAATATGATCCTCATTAAGCCCCATTTCCACAATGTTCTTGTTGATGATAATCCCCATGTGCTCTTCATCTTCTTGAAGGTATTTCAAAATTCTTTCTATTTATACATGTACCCTTGTCAAAGCTGTCAACCAGTAACATTTGTTACTATATTTAGTACATTTTCATGTGATATTGCAGTTCGTTCTCAGTTCTCTGTTGTATTCTCTTTTTATCACTTTTGTCCCTGTCACCCTCCTTTTATATCTGTCTTCCTCAAGTATAATTGCATACCGGTATCACACTATTGGGTGCCCCTTCTCTCCACCTGCAACTTCCTGGTTCCCCTACCTTGTGGTTTCTTCCCATCCACCTTCTCTTCCCTTCATTCAAACCGATCATTGACAGAGATAGGGACAGGCAGATCGATAGCCTGTACTGAAGGCCAGAACCAGGATTCAGTCACGTCATGATCAGGGTTCATGCTACCGGTGTATCGCTCTCCATTTCACCCCCGGCCAGCACGCTCTTGTCTGAGTCAGTCAGTCATGCCCCATACAGCCTGCCGGTGATCCCCTATCAGGGGCGTACGATGCTTGATCTCTCCGTCAGCTTTGTACTGTTGTACCTTCAATACTGGACAGATAAAGGCAATGCGAATTATTGTCTGTGTCTACAAACAGTCAATATCACAGTAAATCGGAAAAGCCCCCCTTGGGTTTCTTACTCTCTGTGTTCACCTGGATTAAACAAATACATGGTCTGCGTATCAAACATCAGGATGTGACATTGATTTCCTGTTAATGTACCTGTGGCGTTTTGTTTATTAATTTCTTCTTCTGTGAAAGCAATCTTTGGGGTTCCTGCCTGTGTGTTTGGCAGATCATCAGCACTTATCTAAAGGAGGACATGTAAATGTAGATGAGAACGCTACAGGATTAATTGTTGACTGAAACTATTTTATACTAGCCTACTTCTGTACCTCTTTGCTTGTCTTACAGTTGTTACATAGATATATTCCAGGCAAAGGCAGCTCAGGAGGTGATCAGCTCTTGCCCTCTCAACTCTATCAACACTATCAACATTTAACGATACTCTGGAAAAATCTACAATGCTTTTTTGAAATTGTGTGATATTTTAATTATGTAGTCATCAGTGTCTTGCATAGTTACTGTAGACTAACTAGAAAAGGTTCCAAAAATTCTCTGGAGTGCCTGTTTTTAGTTTTTTTTAATAATCCTTTGAAAAGCTTCCTTCGGATTAGGACTTTTGTTGATAATGTCCCTGAGCTTAGAAGATCTGTACAAGAATTTGTGAAGAGAAAGCAACTGATTATATTAATTATTATGATGAATTAAACCTTGAGTCAACTACTCCTCTGTACCTACGGTGTACACAATTTATGGATTTACACTAGGTTTAATAATGAAGAAAGTATGATGCCTTTGAGTTCTTGCACGTTGCACTTGGATCCATGCCTGATTTGACAATGCATATACATGCAAAGTATCCAAACATAAGTGGTATATGCTGCCTACCAAGTTTTGTGATTCATACACCAGGACATGATAAACAGTCTGGAACCGATTAAACTCCTCTTCAAGAGCCAAACACATGCATCCGATACAATTTATCATTTTTAATGAACGGACTTCAGCACAATAAGATTGTGGGGGAACTACATATAGTGCTCGCTGTACTTCTATCTAATTGCTCTGGGCATGGTGTCATCAAGATGATTTGATTAGTTCTTGATAATGGATAGAAGCGGATATTCTCTTTTTATCAATTCCTTGTATGTGAATAATAAAGCCATCGAAACTCATCAAGGACCATGCCGGAGAGACATATTTATGATTATACAACTTTAACACGCGTTGACAAAATCAGTATGAAGAAGGAACGCCTGCACAAAAAGTGGCATTACTTTATCAATTGCTTCTTACATTGTCTCACCTACAGCCGGCTCCCGTCGACAGAGGGCAGCAATGAAGTCACCGTCAGTGGACGCAAGAAACTGCCCACCATCAAACCAGGTATGTCCAGTCAATTTTGCCCGTTTAGTCAAGAAATGTCTTCATATGGTCAACATTTCTTTTCCTCAAGTTAAAGATAAACTCCAGTTCTGGTAAAAAAAAAAGAAAATCAATTCTAACAGAATCAAACAAAACTTACACTGAATGTGCAAGATTACAAATAAATAACATGTGCCAAACAATTTTGAAAGAAATTGTATACTGGCTGAGAAATGAGCATAGAAAGACAAGGAAATCAATGTAGTACTAGCCCCGACACCATGTGTGTTGTCCCATATATAGCTTTCTGTGTACAGTGCTTGTTACTTTACCAAGACTCTGTCAAATTTATAATGATTTTGATGAATCCAGAACCTTGCAGTGCACACCAATACTTAAATGCTACATGATCAACTGTTTCTTATCCTTTCCACACCTTTTCTTTCACAATGCAATCACATTTATACCAGTACTAAAGTTTATATTTAAGAACTCATACATATGCAAGAAATCTAAAAAGTAATAACATTTGTGGAAGGGATCACCCTAGATGAACCACAAGGAATCAAGTATTGTGAACTGGATTTCTTGAACTGTAAAAGTGATCTTTCGTTATTATGCCGTCTTAGTCACAGTTGTAAGTGAATTTGAATTTTATTATTCTACCTGTATAAACCATATTCTAAACCAGTCTGAAATTGATGGGATAAATTCAGCTTTTATATGTTACATGTTGCATTATGCATTGGATCCGCATTTGGATCCTACTCAGTATAGTTCTGAAAGCTGAAGTTCAATTATGTTTATGTGACAATGTATGTGTATGTGGATAGCTTTACTTGACTGCTAAGAAAGCATGTACATGTATATGATTGTAATGCTATGGTCACATTACCCAAAAGTAGCCTGCTCGGCGGGCGAGCGGCGAGTTTTTAATCAATTCTGCACGGCGGCTGCCCGGCCACCGAGCGGCGGCCGCAATTGCACCGCTCGTTTTTAGGGCATCGCTCGGTCGCCGCTGAAGATTTAGTGCGGAGTTAAAATTTGGGCCGCGCCTGCTCACTTTTCACTCGCCGCCCAACATACGCTCGGTGCCTGGGCGGTCGCCGCCCAGGACTGATCTAATTGCTGGGCGATGCCTAAATTCCAGCAGCAACCGAGCAGGCTACTGATCGGTCAGTCGCTGCTCAGATTTGTGACCATAGCTTAAGTAAGCAAGCAACCAGGGGACCAATGGCTTTAAGTACTCTCAGAGGGACTTGAGGATTAAAGCCTGCATGATACCAAAGGACACATGGGCATTGACTTTGTTTCAAACCCAGGACCTCCCGGTTATGAGACCACTGCTCTACCACTAAGCTAAAGCCTTGGTGCCGCCTCTAAACATCCAACTATCAAAGTTGAGAGAGAAAATTGAGAGAAAATGTGTCCAAAACAACGATGTAACCTTTTAAAAAGAGGAAGCAGGGAATAATTTTCCTGGTATCGCATCGCAATTTGCTATGCATTTTTGCATGACTGCTATACAAAATATCTTTTGTGTAGCAGTTTTCTTCAATAGAAATGTACAGAATTTCATTTGAAATGTTTATCCATCAGCTGAAATTGCTAATCAAAAAAATCGAGGAAAATTATTCCCTGGGAAGGATGATATAGACCAGGGATGGTCAGTAGAGATGAGAGGGAGGGGTATCCTTATCCAGTATCAACCATGAGATGACAGGATATGGCCATGGTCAACCTGGCTAAATGGGGAGAATGGGGCAGCTAGAAGGGAAATCCAACCTCAAAAGAAAACTATACTCTAGAGGAAAGCAGATAAAATCAGAGAAGATGACTGGTAAAAGTTTGAATGAAATTGGACAGCAAAATTAGAAAGTTGTAATCACTATAGGTAACGGCTCTTCAAATTGTCTGAATCGGTAATGTTTCTGTGGAAAAGAGCAATTTGTAGAGAAGGGGGGATACCTGTTGAATACTGAGCCTAAGATGCACTCGGGCAGGGGTCTGGGATAATGTACTAAAGCACACTTGATCCAGTGGGTTACAATTGGTTTAGACTAGGAATGGTAGAGAAAAGGAAGTGGAAATGTAGGATGATGATAGTGTTATAAAACTTTCCCTTGGTAACGCCATCAGTGTTATCATATTCAAGGGTAGGATGCTGGTCGTGTCTGCTCTTATGTTTGAAGAAGACCACAATCTTCATCAATGTCCCTGTCTTCTTGGAATTGTTTAGAGGTTTTTAGAGTGGACTGAAAGAAAGGCCAATCTAAGCCCCAGAATACCTGCAGGATATGGTCCAAGGGTTTGGAGGAGGATGAAAGACCAATATGAGACCCTGTAATTCCTGCAGGGGGGGGGGGGGGGG
>BEXV01001405.1:87966-107451 GCA_003118195.1 Hemicentrotus pulcherrimus
TCCACGAGTTGAACCTTGAGTGTCCCAACTATCTCTCTCAGTATGCTGTGGCAGACACAGAGTCCAACAATTGTACCTCATTATTAATGCGTCTTATCGAAGGTCCCTTTCTTAAGACAGAATGCCTTCAATTGGACCATAGCCCATCTTTATTACCTTCAATGTGAAGTGAGCTTGTTAATACCGTAACAGTGTATTTCATTAAGTTTGGATATATCCATGTAAGCAGTGGGAAAGTAGGAAAGAGCATTACATAATGTTCCACTCTGATATAACATTCTCATGCAATGGCATGGTGAGTAACTGCATTGTTTTCAACTCCCATTTTCTCGATTTCAAAAGATGATATACAGCTTTAATACCTACTCCTACATGTACATGTATAGTTAACAACTATCTTATTCATACTCTTGCCTAGTTTTGTAATTATCCAAAGTATGTGAACAAATTGATTTGCCCATATTTATGTTTCTTGAGGATCTGGCATACCGATATACCGAAGATTATATCTAAAAGTATCAGCAAAGGCCCTGATTCAACCTGACCACCTTTCATTCTTGAGTTAATACCGAAAAAGAAACACATCAAATATATAACTTTAATAGGGTATGAATGATTTAGATGTCACTTCTACCTACATATATTTTGAATATCTCCCTTTCTCTCTCTCTCTCTCTCTCTCTCTCTCTGTCAACTCTCCCTCTGTTGTACTCACGACTGATTGATTTAAAACTCTTGTTGAAGAGTGCTTTGTTTCTGCTTTGAAGTTTCCCGCATCATGTCCTGTGCATGTGTAGTACCTTAGCTATTGTGATTGTATTTACATTTACATACTGTACAAGTTTTTCAGTGCACGCATAAACTCAGTGATCTTTTTGTGAATAATATTGATCCGTATATATGGCCACATCATTTTTTTGAATGGTTTTGCAGGTCTTATATATATATATATATTGTACCAGAAGCTGAGGGAAAACAGCAAGTATTAACATTTGCTGGAGCACTGTACCCTGCCAAAATCTATTTATCTGACAATATTTGTGTATTCAAAATTAGAAACTGACGAAACAATAACAACATCGACTTGATGTGTAGTATGTATCCATGTACAATGTAGCATTGTGGTAAATTTCATATTCACACATTGCCCCTTGTCATTCAACACAAAAGGATTTATAAAACAAAATGCAACAATAATTTTTGTTTAATGTAGGTCACCACATCATGTCTAAAAGTAAAAGGGGCTTTACAGTATATCATTTTTTTTAAATATAGATAATTGGGCTTTCTTACAGACTAAGGTAAGAAATGATACTCAGAACTTTGTGCATATTCTACAGAAAACTGATTAAAAATGAAGTAAAATACATTGACTGATATAGATTTACATGTGAATGGGTTAATTGTACTTGAATTCTTGAATATATACCGGTATATTCTTTTGGCATGAGAGTTGATCTCTGAGTTATGTTAACCTAATTTGTTTTCTTCTTCCTTCCGTAGGAGAGAACGGAGCAAGAGAAACAGAATGAGCTTGGGAGGATAGGAGATGCACTCCGGAGACAGAGATTAGAATCAGAGGCTGACTCAGAGTGGCTAGCAACAAGTGCACAAACACTGGTAAGTTCAGATACCAGTGATGATGATGATGATGATGATGATGATGATGATGATGATGATGATGATGATGATGATGGTGGTGGTGGTGGTGGTGGTGATGGTGGTGATGATGGTGGTCGCGATGATGATGATGTTGATGACGATGATGACGATGATGATGATGATGATGCTGATGACAATATTGGTGATGATGATAATGTTGATGATAATGATGATGATGATGATGATGATGATGATGATGAAGATGTTGATGACGATAACAACGATAACGACGTCGATGATGGTCCAGGTAGTGGTGCTGATAATGACTGTAATCCATCATAAAAGAGGATAATGATGCATAACATGAATATGAACTATATATAAGCATTAAATTACCTGTACATCTGAACCCAGCATGATAAATTTCCTCTGATATGGATATTAACCCATTGCTTACGGGAACCTGGTGGTCCCTGTCTTAAGCCTATGGGAATAAGGTAATTCAGTAGTCAACGGGTTAATGACTTGATTTCTTGATGTGTTTGTAGAGACCTGATGTCCGTAGAGCTGGAGGAAGCATGTTAGTGCAAGAAGGACAGAATGGCAACAGAGAGGTAATTATTAAGAGTTTTTGTTTCTTTAAAAAAAATATTACAGTGCATAAAAACAAAAATAAGTCCCAATCAAACATAGAAGAGTATGAGATAAAATTAGATTTCATTAGTGAGCACATACTAGGCAAAATGCTCAGTATACATATAGTCATACTGAGATATGATTGCTAAATGTTTCCTTTTTAGCTACATGTTTTACAACCTGAATTCAACTCCTGCGTCTTTAAAAATATTTCTTACATCTAAATGTACCTCCACATTATAGATCAAACATATCTCAAAAGTGTTCTTGTTAACTATACTTCTTACACTGAAGAGTTGATCTCTAACCTCCTGTTGTTGTTGGTTTCCTTACAGCCATATGGAGGAGCAAGCCAGCCCCTGTACGAAGCCTTAGACCAGAAACCCTCCAGTGCTCCATCCACGCTGACGACCTCTGCTGCTGACCAATACTACCAGACCACAGACGAGGTCAGGAGAGAGCTACCACCAGAGCCTTCAGAACAAGAGACAACGGCCAGTCAACAACAACCACAACAACCACAGCCACAGCCAATCAGTGCACAGGTTAGCAGAAGTTCTTTTTTTTTCTTCTTCATTTTTTTCTTTTTTTTTCTTCCCCAATTTTTTGTTTTCAATTTCTTTTTTAGCAGAAATTCAATCCACTCACCAACGTCATGTAAAACTAACTTTTAAGAACTGCTATTTTCCCTTTGCTCTGTTTTTGTCTATTTTTGACCCATTGACTTTATTTAGAATAGAATACTTGTAAAGATCCTTATACACTTTACGTGGTAATTGTACACGTATGTAAAATGTTGGTAATTTTATTCTAAAAGTTAATCACGACTGCAAATACACATTTTTTTTTTTTGTTGAAGATATGTATATCACTGATGAATAGGAAAAAACACAATATAAAAAAAAGGATATAAAAAAGCAAATAAAAAACATACATGTGCATGATAACCAAGATATTTTCAGCTTTGGTCTTTGGAAAGATGTGTTATACCAAAATCAAATCATACTCAATTGGTTGAAGTACCTACTTTGTTCTGCCTAATATTTTTCTTAAGAATTCTGGAGTATTAATGACGATCAAATTGTAGAGGCCCTGAGCTTTAAGCTCATCAGTAGATTGAATAGAATATTTGGGTTGTAAATGTCTTTTAGAACTTTTCTTTTAGAACTTAGAACTATACATTTTTGAAATGTTTGTCAGGATGATGAAATCCATGTGCCATATTTGCTCTTGTTTCAGATTGCTCCAACGTTAGACATGGACCGTACAGACGACTACGTGTTTGAGAATACAACACAGGTTGTAAGGGCAGTGATGGAGATGGTCAACCTCGTACATGCGGTCAAGTCTGACCAGTACGTCAACCTAGTCAGGGTAAGCAAGTTTAGCCGATTACGTTGTTTTGGTCAGTAGCAATTTGAAAGGGCATTGGCCAGAGTAACTCTGCCAGTGAGATCAATGATGTCATCAGCCTTTAGATTGGACTTACAATTGAGTATGAGTATCAGCCTAATGCCAATGCTTGACAGATGTAAAGGATTTTGTGCCAGAAAGAGAGTTTCTTTTTAGATATGGCATTGAACACATTACCAACATTCTATGAACGTACATGTAAGCGTGTATGTTTATACTCTTAGAATAATAATGAATTGCAATCATGTCTGTCATAGTCTGACACCTCTTGCGCTCAGGGTACCTGTAAATGGTATATTAAAGTGTTTTTACAAATGTTAATAAATGTACTTTTCATCTGTTTTGCATTAACAGGATATCGGCCTGGCGTTGAAGAGCTTACTAGGCAGTGTTGACACCCTGTACAGTGACCTCCCAGGAGAAACCCACCGAGGAATCCAGATGGCCCACAAGGTCCTCAGCTCAGACATGGGTGAACTCATCAACGCCATGAAGCTGGCCCAGAAATACGCCACCACCACGCTAGACCAGGACTACAAGCGAGGCATGATCCAGGCCGGTCACGTCCTGGCAGTGGACGCCAAGAACCTGCTGGATGCGGTAGATACAGCACGGCTGCAGGCCCAGGATATCTTTATGGGTGGGACCAGGCAACAGGAGGAGCTGAGCTAGGTGGCGCTGTTCGACCCTGCGATAGATGTCCCAACCCCTGTGATGCATTACCAGAGTTTCTCCAGTCAAGAACAATTACATTGAACTGTTATTTATTTCTGTGAGGCACCGAGGGGAACAGTGTCTGTTGCTAACCACCCATCAAGAACAGATGTCCTAGCTATCCTTCAGCATTGACTGAGACTTATTTATTTTCGATGTGATCATCAAGACAATGTAGCGTGATGTATTTATTTCCTATTTGAGGTGCAGGAGGCCACTGGAGACGCCGTGACTGTCTACTGCTTCTCCAACTTGTTCCTGCAGACAATCATGTCCATATGGCGGTATGAAAACATGGTTGGCTTGTTATAGTTTTCATTGATATCTATGGCTCGTAAAAAAGGCTGACTCTTGTCTACCATGAATTTACCCAGGTGTAAATAGGTACCTAGCAATTGCTAGGCTATTGATAATCGCAGAGCCCTCAGGGAGAACAGCATTGATGCTAATGAGGCTTTGTTGGGTAAACCTGATTACTAGATGACAATTTGAGAAACTTTCAGTTTTATTTATTCTTTTCGTTGTCCCTATTAAGGAGTGTAGCAACTGATTGTGAGTTAAGACCTCACAGATCGTAGTTCTAGAACCCTTCCTAAGCCATGCCCGCTCCCTATAGTCCAATTGAAGTGATTAATGTAGCTTTGGATGCTCAGGTGATATGCTGCACAATGCATTCTTTTGTAGGATATTTCCTTTTGCTGCAAAACGTAGAATTATAATCCACTTATGGTTTGTTAAGAGTCAGAAGGACGTTAACTCTGTTAAAGTAAAGGATTTAATGCCCGTCTGGCTCTCAACCGACGATATTACTTGCGATGTTTAATCTGCTTGATATTGAGATATTCTCCAAAGAAGGCACATTTTGAACATTGAACACAAAAAGACTCTGTGGCCCAAACTCAAAAATTGTTTCTTCTGCACAAGCTTCTGCACAGGGTCCGGTAGAGATTGGACTGATATTGTATCCATTACACTCTAGGTAAACTGTAGTCCTTCATTAGCCGTCATTACGCATCATGATGAGGTACATATATAGCATCGAGTCCAGTATCAATAAAAGAATTCATCAGTACTTGGTAGATTTAGATGAAATGTATCGATTTCTGAAAATTTTCTGCCAAATCAAAGCGTTACAAGAATAATGGACATGAAAGGCAACAAACGAAATGTGTTGTGTTTTTTTTAAATCATTGTTTGTCTTGTTCCATTCTTCTTTTTTTTAATCAAAGAAAGATTTAACTTAAAATATTTATTCAAATTTTCATAGAAAAATAGACTGCACAAGTTTTCTTTTGTTGAAATAGCAGCTCTTGTGCCTAGATATAGACTCAAGATAGACAAGTATTATGTTTTGAATTGGTTTATGAGTTGAAAAGAAATTGCTTGAAAATCAGATGCATTAAATAGAAGAAGAAAATGATGTTCATCAGTTTCTGAATGGTTCAAGGCGTTATCTTCTAGATAGTTGTGAAGCTCTCTTTTTTGCTTTAATGGCAAAATAGAATTCATAGTATCTTTTTCATCCTAGTTGTTCATGAAAAACAATGTACCGGTATGTGTTGGTTGAGACGGCAAAAATTTGCTATGTGCTTGATTGTTGCTATGTGCTTGATTGTACTTGTTATTTTGATTTTTCAGAATTGTACATAATTGTAGATTCAATGAATGTGCCTCTACTACATGAATTATCAATTGCAAAATTATGAAAACCTATCACTTTGTGCAAAAGACCATAGAATCAAATTGTTGCTGTTATCATCAAAACTTTCTCTTTAACACAATGTCAACATTAGGTAATGTTTTATGACATACAGGTCATAATGATACCTGTGTGTAATGTACTGAATGGGCTCATGGTTAACCAATAGACAACTGGATTATACAGAGACCACCAGGTTCTGTTAGCCAATCAGATAATTCTGTGCAGTGTGGCCAATACATCATATAACTATTATTAGCCATTCCTTTCATCCAACAATAACGAAGCATTTCTTGATAGGACCATGTACATGTACTATTGGTTCTTTGGATACCACTACCATTTTCAAAGATCTTGTGAATCTCGACTCTCCTTTTTCGTCTACTTTTTAAGCCCTACTGCACTACTTATAGCTACTTAGGCCCTCTGTGTAGCAAACAATGCCTAATCGGTGGCCATAGGTCAACCATGATCCTCTTTTACTTAAGTTAATCGAGAGCTGATTAGACGAGATAACCACCTGTCAGTGACCATGCAGGGAGGTCTAATCCCTCCTGGCCAAACTAGTGCAGTGGGGCTTTCCAAGATTTACTCTGCATATATTTGTTTTCCTCGTTTCATGTGCATAATGCCCAATTTCCTTCCTGAAGGTGAGACAGGATGTTGTCCATGTTGAAGGATTTCACATTGATTGTAGAGTAAATCTTTTGGAAAGATATCATGTTGTTTGCATACATGTACATGTATGTGCCTGGAGGTTAGTCTGCAGGCCACAGACCCTTGTAAGTCAAAAGGCCTAATAGAGTGTCTGTCTGATCTGTAAGACTATGCAGACTCCACAGAAAACCGTATATGTAGCTTGCTCGTAGACCCTGTGCTAGCTTGGTACTATTGACAAAGCTAGGGACTGACGGGGTTAGGCTCTGCTCAAGACTTCATGAAATAGTGTTGAAGTGTCCAACTAGAGCCTTTGCCTGCAGACTAACCGACACCCCAGAGATGCCACATGTACATGTACAGGTTTATTGACTGTGCTCATATGCATAACGATATTGTTAAGAATTGATTTTGGAATCTTTTATTTGTTTGTCCAAAGGTTGATTCTAATGCACAATTTGCTTTCACTGTTGATAACATTATGACCCTTTTCTCTCTCTCTCTCTGTTAATTCTAAGTCAACAGACGTACTTCAATTAGGGGATTCAGCACTTTTCAAACATTAAAAATATTGCCTTTTTAAAGCCAGAGGGATGTTAGCTCTTGATCAATAACACAGCTAATAGAGTACTGAAGCTGTGACATCATCAAAAATCTATTTTTAGAATTTCTCAATTTTTTCTTCATTTTCCGAAAGAACATCAAAAATAATGTCCAAGTGTCGAAAACCAATTGAATATGTTAAGTATTGGCTGAGATATGACCATCTGAATAAAAAGATTGCCTATGGGAACTCAGTGTTATATGCTCTGGCTCCTAACCATTAGGAGCCAGAGCATATAACACTGAGTCCCTATAGGACATATTGATTCAAATGGTCATATCTCAGCCAAAACCTAACATATTTAATTGGTTTTCAACATTTGGACATTATTTTTTATGCTCTTTCGAAAAAATGAAGAAAAAATTGAAAAATTCTAAAAAATAGATTTTTTGATGACGTCACACTTCACCACTCTATGCCCTTCTTGCTCTGTAACATAGACAGAAGTGCAGTTGAATCATGTAGACATTTGGCCAATTAGACTGCTTCATGACAGTTTGTGTTTTTAAAACAATGATTTAAGTTATGATTTCAGTCCAGATATTTCAATGGTCTTTTGCACAGTGAATCAATTGCGATCATCGTTTTCTTTGTTTCTTATCATAAGGTGCCTGCAATACATGTAGCTGTATATGTGATTATTTTGCGTGAAAACTCAGATTTTCCTCATGTACAGTATTATGATTATGCATTTTTTTCATCAAAAGATATATAAATATATATATATATTTCAAACTTATTTATCTATTACACTGTCATGGTTTTTGTGTCCACCGTACACCGAGTTGAAAATAAGCACGATGTTTGTTTTGGGGTTGAGCATTATTTGGCTAGCTTTAGATTTACCCATAGTGCAATGTGAGGCTGTAGTTGTTACGTTTTTTTTATTATCCTCATTACTTTAGTGTTTATTTAAACATGGTCTTTTTACTTTGTCAGCAATATTTATTTTCTCATTGAGCACAAGGTGAATTGCTGAGTTTTATATGGTTTGTTTTGATACATATTTTAGCAGATGTGTTCAAGTTATTTTGTGATACATACATGTGTGAAATTAGAATGCCTAATCATATTACTTTTGTCCTGATCTGATTATGTTTGAAAATGAAACAAAAGTATTTACCTCTATAAAGTTGACATATGTCAATGCACAGTACATTGAATGAATTCTTACCCCGTTGGCTACCGAATTATCTAATTCACTTAGGCTTAACACAGAGTCCTAGTAGGCAATCATGGCAATGGGTTAATTTTGTTACTTGAAGGTGATTTATTTGAGTATTTCCAAACTTTTAACTCTTGTTTAACACAAATTTAAAGAGAATGTGTAAAATCGGTTGATTTTAGATTTTCATTCTTAAGAAATTCAAATATTGGATGCCTCACACTCTCTAAAGATTAACAGTTATGTAGTAAAGCTATGTAATATGCAAACAGGGTAAAGAATGGCTTGTGCGAGACAGAGACAAATGATAATAAACACATACCTGAACATTTCTGTTTTATGGCGATTAGAAAATGAATTACATTTGAAACCTGCTTACACTTGTCAATAATATTGAGTTAAAAAAAATCTTTTGTAACAGAAATCCGCCGAAGGTATACAATGTATAAAAATGTGTATTCTTTCCCTACTTTTTTCTAACTTTATATCAATCCTCTTCAACCTTTTCCTCTTGAAAAGAGCACGTTAATTTTCTCCCAACATTGATGTAATGTTTTGAAACTAATGCTATCTCCCCTGATAGTGAATATATATATATATATTGTGATTCTTAAGAAAGTACTGTGTATAATACTGAAGATCATGCCTGTGAGAGGGTCGTAACTGGCCTTAGGGTACAAAGTGAAGTACCCTTCACATGTTTATGTACAAATGGAAATGATCGTTTTCCAAAAATGAATAAAATATTACTTTGTGTACAGAGCAGTTATCGTGTGTTTCAAAATGTCTTTGATTTGTAAAGCGTCTAGTTTAACTTGTTATCTTTATACTAGCAGTGACACATTTCTTCCGTTTAGTTTTCCTTTATTTCTCAGTACTCAGCTGTCTTTTCCTCTTCATTCACCTAGTCTCTTTCTCTCTCTGTGTCTTTCCTCTTTTTCTCTTTAGTTATCCTTTTCTTCCCTTTCTTTCTATCTTCTCTCTCTCTCTCTCTGTCTTTCTCTACATCTGTCTTTCTCCTACTCATTCACCTCTATTTCTCTTTATTTATCCTTCTCTTCCCTTTCTTTCTATCTTCTCTCTCTCTCTCTCTCTCTCCACATCTGTCTTTCCCCTACTCTTCCACCTCTATTTCTCTCTTTGCTCTGTTTGGGGTTTACCTGCTGTATCGGTTTTGGCTCAGTGGAAAGAAAGAGGGTGTGTTTTTTAAAGAGTTCATTAACCAGAGAGAAAGATACTGCATTGAGTTTAGAGAGAAGGAAAGGAGAAGGAAAGGAGACGAATTGATTCTTTGTCTTTTAAGAAACCGAAAGGCATCAATTCATATTCATTAACACAGATAAGAGTTTGATTGATTCAACAGAACAATAAAAGCATGTGTACAAATATGTCCTTAAAGTTAAATGGTAAAGATATATCTTACACAATCAAAACAAATGCTAAAGGCTATAGTTAAATGGAACCAGAAAATAGTCGATCTACGAGTCGAGCCTGACTCCTCTACAAAATACATGTAGGAGATTTTCAATTATTGAAACACAAAACGTACTGGGTAACATGGTGTCACGGACATGATGAATGAAACTGTGAAGTTTTTACTTGATGTTTTGAAGTTAATATTAATTTCTATTCCATAATTGACTTCCTATGAAAGAGAAAGAAAAAACCGACCCTTGGTAGTTCTAAATGTTGGTAGAGGTTCATGTCGACCTTTTTGGCCGCTCTGGCTCTTATCAAGTTATGATCCTTCACAAAGTGCTGTTGCCGTTGCAATTTTCTTGTTTGTTTTTGAATGTTTGACACAAAGAAGGAAGTTGTTTTGTTATTTTGCCAATGATCTAAGAGTAGAAAGTGCATCTTCAGCTTTTGAGGGAATGAATAATTAATGATAGGCAATGACGGAGTGAAACACAATGGAGAGTAATTTATTCTTCTTAGTGGTTAGTTTCATGAGTGAATCACATCAAGAGAAACTAGATGGGGAAAACCATAACATAAACATGACAAGGATAACAATGAACTCGTATCCCCTTTTTTCTTCTTCAGAGCATAATCACCCCTCTCCCTGTATGTTGGTGCCCCTCTTACTCTCTCCATCTTTCTTCTCTTTCTGCGTCGCTCGCGACCCCCCTCACCCTCTCTCAATCTCTTTATCTATTATCTCTATTTACATTCCCCCCCCCCCTCTCTCCCTTTCTATATATCTCATTTTCTCTCCATTTCGTTACCTCTCATTCTCTTTTTCCATCGTTATCTCTTTCTATCCCTCCCTCCGTATCTCATACTGGCCCCCTCTCTATCATAGTTCATTAATCAAAATTAGAAAAAAATCATAACATGCCTATACATCCTCTTATAATTATTATTTATTAATCTAGAATATTCTCTCCTCCCTCAAATTACTCCACCTCTGCTCTCTCTCTCTCTCTCTCTCCCTCTCTGTTTTATCTTTCTCCCTTACTCATCCATGACTTTCTGTTTCACTTTCTTAGCGCTTAGAGACTGCGGTGGTAAGCGCTTTATATAAGCACCGTTTTTATCATTATTTATTATTATTAATAAGGAGATAAGGTCTTTGTTTCTTTGACTCCCACGTTGTATGCACTTACCTTTGAGGGGTTTTTACCGCTATATTAGTATTTAAGGCTAAAACCATATCCTTTATAATCACACTACAATGCTCTGAGCAACGGATGAAGATGTGTGATGCTAATCTTTATCATATCAACTTAATTAGTCTAAAGTTACCTTTCCTCGGCTATTACAATTCTAACGGGTGAGTGAAAATTCTGTGTATTCTCTCTCTTTCTTTTTTTTTTTCTTCATTACATTCAGCATGGCTAATCCTTTGGTAACATGGGAATTATCACCTAGTTATTACAATGTACATTTGATTGTTATATTGAAGTAATTTTTGTTTGGATAATAAAACTTCAAACTCAAACTCAAAATAGACTGATGTAATTTCAATTTGAAATTGGCCATTATGGAACTTCTGAACTGGCAGCTTTGTAAACATAAGTGTGAGTTCAACAGTGAGCAATTTGTAGGTTGGAATATATTGAAGGTGAAAAGGCGCTCATACTCTCATACTCCTTTTTTGAAAATGTTTGTCAATACTATCAAAATGATGAAAACAGGATGGCAAACTTTAAAAAAGAAAAGAATGAGCTTAATTCAATATTGCGTTAAATATCTCTATTGAATGTGTTGTATTGATCAACTTCATATATATGTATATCATAAGTCAGTTATGTCTCAGAAGAAAGGGTACCCCTACTTCTTGAGAGAGAGTGGAACAGTCCTGAACTTTGTATGACTGGATGACTCTAATTGTCATGATTATGTTTATTTGTCCTTTCAATTTGCAGAGCCATTCTCACAGGAGTGCTGCCACCATTCCACCATGTCTTCCGGAAATCTCCAGTCTATTTTGATGATTGCAGTTGTCTCTGCGATTCTGAGTCCACTCCAAACAACTTGTACAAACGCTCTTCCAGCACTCCAAGACAACCCATGTGAGTTCCAGAGGAAGTGTCCGTTCAATCCAATCCTCTACCACAACTACCAGGAGTGTATCGTCTGCACTGGACGACAGCTAACCACCTTCCCCAAAGGTTTGGACCCTCATGGAAATGCCAGTGCCGCGGAGCTGCGAGAGAATAACCTGACTGCAATACACACCTCTGACTTTGCAAACCTCTCCAGATTGTGCTATCTCGATCTGTCAAAAAACGACATCACCACCTTACATGATGGCTGGGTGCAGCATCTTTCAAAGTTGCAATACCTCTACCTCAGTAACAATAAACTAAGGAGTATCAGAAATACAACTTTCATTGGTCTCGACCGGTTGCAGTACTTGCACCTTGATGGTAATTTTATTACAGTGTTGCCCAGCCATGCCTTTGGTCGCTTACCACAATTGCAAGTAGTGCACCTGCAAAACAATCGACTAGAATTATTAGAAGGTGATGCTTTCCTTGGTTTGGAACAGTTAAGGAAGCTGAACCTTGGTTATAATCTTCTGCGGATATTTTCATCAGACTCGTTTGCTGGGCTGGAAGTTTTAAACGAATTGATTCTGAGTGGAAATGTCTTTTCAGAGGTACCTGTATTAGGACTTGCTTCTCTTGTCGGCTTGCAACATATCCGGATGGACAGTAATGGCATTACAACTTTGCCAAGAAATGCCTTCACCAACCTGACAGCATTGATAGAGTTGACAGTGGCCTTTAATAACATCACAACATTGCAGAATGATTGGTGCAACGGTCTAGGAGTGCTTCAATACATCAACATCTCTCACAACAAAGTAGAAAATCTGTCAGAAGACATCTTTGAGTCCTGTCCAAACATTGTCATTCTTGACTTCAGTTACAACCATCTCCAGGATGTTCCAGCAAGTGTCTTCAAGCCCCTGCAAAATCACCATGCTGTTGATATGCGAGCTAACATTCTCACAACCTTGTCACAACTGGACATGTTGAATGACAGTATGGTTATAGATATCAGATTGGGAGGAAACCCACTACTGTGTGATTGCCGTATCTACTGGCTTAAGGTCTGGATGGACTCTGGCAGAATATCAAGAATAACGTTGAGTCCAAATGAACTCTTCCTGAAAGGCCACTATGCAGAGCTGAACAGAGCATCAAGTTCACTTGATGCAGAGTGCAACCAACCAGATAGTCTGTCCAGCAAGTTTATCCAAAATGTTCCCAGAGACAATTTTACTTGCTCACCATCTACTCCTCCAACCATAAACCTGCCATCAGTAGCACCTGACCTTCAAACTATTGGACAGTACCCAATTGTAAGCACAATGAAAACATCCGCCATGGTCCCTGAATCACTTCCAGTGATGTCAAGCGAGTTTGACCTGAAGATGGGCATCATAGTGTTTCTAGCAGTGCTTTCTTTGACTTTACTGATCATTTTTGGTTTGGTGGCGATTCCCAGGCGAGCATGCAGATGGAGAGAACAGATCTATTTCAACATCAGTGACCCTCCCTTGCCTGCTCGTTAACAAAATGTGAGTCTCAAAGGAGTATCGCCGTCAAGATCTTCTGTATCGTCAGAAATGGATGGCTCAACCTCGGTTATGCTTCTTGATTTACAGCTGGACAGTCAGGACAACCAAGTCAAGACTGATTTAGATCAGGTTAGTACCAGCAATCCTCAAGATCTGTCTGGAAAATCAGAACTATCTAGAATATCAGGAAATCAAGCAGAACCCGACTGTAAATTCTGTAACGGAAAAAGCACCATCAGCAGCACTGGTGGGAGACACTGGAGTGTGATTGTGCACTCTTCTCCTCAAGAACTTTTTCGTTGTCTGTGCCATGATGCTCTGGAGTCATCATGTAATCTTCATAGTAATTTTGGAAACTGTGGGCAGGCTACAGAGTTGCAGAGATATCACCCAACCTTGAAAAGTGAAGCATCTGCAAGCTTGGCAGGAGGGGTCATTTTGGAGCACATCCGTCAGTGCTGCTCTTTCCATAACTCAGTCCGTCTGTGCGACACTATTCCCAGAATACGAAAGGAGGAGGTTACTGGAATGGAACAAACTCTGTCTGATGGACAGCCACTTCACAATCATTCATTACAAGTACATTGCTCAAGTATTGAAGACATCAGGGTGAAGTCTCCTGAGAAACATGACTTTCGTGCACATGGTTCTTCATCGTTGTTCCAAGGACAAAACATGAGTACAACAACACAGAGACTTTCATCCAGTGTATTACCTAAGGCTTTCATCAGAACGAGTACAGCTTCATCAGCTGCCCACCAGGAAGACACATGCAGCAATGGGAAGTCTCCCAGACAGTCCTATCCAGTGGCTAAGTGGACATCACTTGGTTGCCTTCAGGACTCTCCAAATGTCCAGAGGAAGGATCTTACATCGTTGACAACAACGGGTACTCATCATCGCAGCAGGAGTGCACGGGAACCTAGGGGACTAACTAGGCAGCACAGATCATCAGATAAAATGCTTCATCGACAGAGGAGTTGGCATGGCAACAGGTCATTGGTCCTACAACGACGCATCAGTTGCGACAACACCCAGAGCTACCTGAAAGACCAAACCAGTAGATATACGCCGAGACCCCCAGCACCCCTTCCCAGACCCCAGGAAACCTTGACAAACAGAAAAGGAGCGTTCCAAGAGCCAATTGCAACTCAACTTACCCAGAAGAGTTGCATTGAGAAAAATATGACCAACCCAGAATCAGAGGGTCATAAAAACCCTTTTCGAAAATTTGAACATGCAGAAGAAAGCTTATACTTTGAACCTATGGAGTAATGGTGGACAATTATGTTTTCACAACATGGAAAAAGTCATAAATTATATTTACATACACATACATGTAGTTTGTACAAGAAACAAATGTTCATGGCATAATATATATTAATTCCTAGAGACAATTACTCCAATTATTCAACCAAGTGACTGCAGGAATTGAAGTTTCTCATGTTTACCGGTAATGTTTGCTTTCTCCACATAAAGTACTGGGATATTCATGTTTGCTCTCATTAAAGAAAGATAAAGTCCAGCTAATATCATCTACTAAAGTGAAACAAATTAGACACTGTGAAGTGGGAAAACAATACGATTTAGGGACACGTTTGTTCAGTACAATTACCATACAATGGCTTCATCCCAACAATTGTAGTAGTAACTCTTATTAATCTTATCATAATACATGGATTTATTGAAAATACCACCTCAAATAGCTTTACATATATTATGACCCTGGTTATTAGGTTCATTGACACAGTGTGCACCATCTGTACTCCCTGGGGAACATTTCTACCGTATGGTCACAGTAAGGGCATATGGTAAGTACTAACACAAAGGGGTTTGTCATCCTATCAGGTTCTCATTTCTTCACTGGTTATAGAGTGGCAAATATAGATACATGCCTTGCAAGAAGACACTAGTGCCGTTTCAGGATCAAATCCAAGAACTCTGCATTTTTTAGTCGGGTGCTCAAACCACTCAACTACGACGACACCTCTGCATGATCTTGCGATACTAGATTTCATCACGTTTGTATATACTTACATGTATGTTTGTATCGAAAGAATTGTCATTCAGATTTAATGCCTCTTAATTGTCTTTTCTTCAGTAATCACCGCCTCTCATGGTATGAATGTATAGTTTACCTCTCTGGCTCTCGGTTTCATTTTCTTATTTGTGCCCACTCTCCTTTAATCCTTGCTCACACTTTGGCTCTCTATCTTCTATCCTCCCTTGCCATCATTTTGTTATATTCCTTTCTCTCCCCTATCCCTTTCTCAAACTTAAAAGTACCATGTCCCTTTGCAGGCGAAAAAAAATGAAAAGTTTAAATTCCAATGGCATTTTAAAGATACTACTAATTTAGAACTCCCCTTTAAAAAATGGGGCTTGAAAATGTGTGGGAAAATAACGACTACCGGGTAGTAGTCGTCAAATTGACTTAGGAGCTATAGAGCCATTAAGTAAGTCTTGATTTTCAGACCATTGTACCGCATGGTCATACGTTTTATGCTGCACAAAGATTCAATCAATTTAATTTTTGCCATTACAAGAAGTCGGTTATTGATGTAGACAAATATTTTACAGCTCATTTTATGTATGTTATTACCAAAGAAGAAGAAAAAGCCAGTCAGTCACTCAATACTGACAATAGTGTCTGACAGTGTAGTCTAGAGAGTAAACGGTTTCCTTGCATAATTTGAATATAAGGACACTGCTAACGTTTATAATTCACAGATAGGACATACATGGCATATTCATAACTCCTGCAAAGTTCTACAGAGATTGAGTCTAGCTGCAAAAGGGACAAAGTATCTTTAAGGTATCTCTCACTGAAAATGATGTATCAAAAGAATATTTCATAGATGCAACACTTCTGAAAAAAACTAGACGAATCAAGATATTAATCGTTTCAACAAGGTTTAATTAAACCACATATATTACAAGGCTTAACAAACCAGTGTCTGCTCCATGTGCAGTCCCCCTTTTCAGATCCATTTTCCCATTCACACATAGAATTCATTACTTTCTCACAAAATAACAAAACAAATCTAATCTGTACCATTTCTGAGGTAAGACACTGGGCATATACAATACATAGGACTGCTTTCAACAGTAGTGACAAGGGTTAACTTCTGATTGCATGGACTGAATTTTGTTTCGACTCCTCCTGAGGACAAAAATGCTTTGCAGATCATCACTTTACCACATTTTTGTAATTTTTTCCAAATAGAAATTAGTCGGAAATAATTTACTACTGGGTAAAATTGCTGATGTACAAACAAGATAGGATTGAATAATATAATTTGATTATTACTCTTCAAAACGTAAATTAAATTGCAACAACTCAATTTGAAAAGTCACTCATTGGTTTTGGTGGGAAAATAGATAATAGCACAAATATTTTGCTATAAACACCTTTAAAACTATTCATCTCATTCGTAAACCAACAGAGACTTCAAACAACAAAACGTATGATACATAGTGTATTTATTATGTCTTTCTCTTTTTCTTATTTCATCGTTGCTGTGTGAATATGGTACAATGGAAATCGTTCATTAACTTGGTAACGGCAATTTAATCACTATAAATTATAATATCAACAGAGTCAAATTTATTTTTCTCCATCAAAATAGGCCTTCGTTTGTAGAATCGAACAAAAAGGAACACAAACATCCACAAACTCTTTATCTTCCTCAATAAAATCTTGTTTGCTATATATAATTATTACAATCACCCATACCCGCAACCGTTAACATTCACATCAAACATGCTCAATTATCATAATGCATGTAATCTGGTTCCCAGAAGATACATCAATTTTTTGAAGACAATGAGGATGTTTTGGGAACGGTGGGGGGTACTGGATGGTTGTTGCTGTCGTTATAGTTGTCATTGGTTCATGGGCTAGTGGGCGGCAGCGGCTATACCTTCCACTTCTTGCAGCTTGAACCAGTGGCCACACTCGCACCTCTGAGGTTCACCGGTGTACAGCCACATCCAGTTGATGTGTGTCTGCTCCTCTTCACCTACATGAGCGACAATGAGAGAGGGAGAAAAGAGAGAGGAAGGGGACAAATTTGGAGGGAAAGAGAGAGGGAAAGAGAAAGAGTGGGGGAGAAAGAGAGAGAGAGAAAGGGGGGGGGTAAAGAGAGGGGAAAAGGAAAAGAGAGGGAGAAAGAATAGAGGAAAGAGAATGAGAAAGAGGGAAAGAGGGGGAGAGAAAGAGGGAGGGAAAAGAGGGGGAGGGAAAAAAAGGGGGGAGGGAAAAGAGGGGGAGAGAAAGAGGGAGGGAGAGAAATAGGGAGGGAAAAGAGGGAGAGAGAATAGAGAGGTTGAAGAGGGAAGAGAGTGGGAATAGAGAGAGAGGGAAGAGAGAGGGAAAATGGGGAGAGAGGGGGAAAGGAGAGAGGGGGATAAACGAGAGGGGAAAGGAAAAGAGAGGGAGGGAGAATAGAGGAAAGAGAATGGGAGAGAAAGAGAGAGAGAAAAAGGAAAGGAGAAGAGAGAGGTTGAAGAGGAATGGAGGAGAGGTTGAAGAGAGAGGAAAGAGAGGTTGAAGAGGAAAGAGAGAGGAAAGAGAGGGGAAAGAGAGGGAAGAAAGAGGGAAGAGAGATAATCAATGAAAAGTTACAATAACTGTTATAAATTACTGAAAATCCTAATATGAATAGATATCATGGAAGTCAAACACATTAATTTTGAATTATCTATGAATACATATCAGGAATAAAACATGAAAAACAGCTTCATTGAAATTTGAAAGCCAGTTTCCAGGGTTTTTTTTTCTACACTTGGTGGGAGGTTCATATTAATGGGCTTCTTCAAAATATCACTGGATTTCACGGAACTTCAGGTTTTTATGTCTGCAAAGGGACAAACCCATCTTTCAGATAGTGTTGAGTTCTAGTTGTGCGATTTGCAAATGTGTAAGAAACTTTGTGGAAGCAATTAAAAGGGTTGATCACATACCAGAAAGGTATTGGTGTATACTGTGAGGTTTTGAAATCATCAAAGTGATAAGAAATTGGGCCAGTCTTGCTAAAATTCACATGCAATGTATGTAATACACAGAAGTGTGTAGGTAGACAGAACTACACAAACATGTGCATGTACATGTATAAGCAATTAAGCATTTAATTCAAATATATGAGCACATTTGAAGAGCCATTCTTTTCAGGAGGCATGTTTTCTATTGTACACTTCCACACTAACACAAAAGCAGAGCTGTCAACCATGTGCGACCCAAAAAAAGGAATCATGATTGCAAAAAAAAAAAGGAATTTCAAGCAAAAAAAAGGAATTCATGAAAACGCAACTTACAACCCAAGCGACACACTTCCGATGCAGAAATGTTCATTCATCATGCTGTTTTTTCCATACAGGCAGGAATTTTTTGTTGGTGTTTTTTTTTTTTTTTGGTATTATCGGCATTTCATTCTTTTTGAGAATCTTTTTCTTTTCAAGTAAGTTTTCTATTGAATTTGTGATCAAATCGCCATTTTAGGGCAGATGTTTCATGTGCGGTCTGTCAAAAAAGTATTTTATGAAGAAAAAACGTAATACTGTAATTTGGAGGAAAAAACAGAGTAATTACGGCAAAAAACGAAATGGGTGGCAGCTCTTCAAAAGCAATGAAAATGCTCACAATTCTTTTTTAACTCTTTCCCAGAACTCAACATTCTCTTTAAAATTAAGTATTGTGAAGGACTGGTCTTGGATACTTACAGATACAGCCTACTATTCTCTTCTGGAACGCCGACGTTACTTCAACTGGTTTATCTTTTGTGCCAGCAGCGACTCTCCTCACATTAAGCTGGAACGGATCCTAATCAACAACAACAGCAGCAAAACAAATAATAATAATAATAATAATAATAACATTTATAGGGCGCTTTATACAGATGTTTCTAAGCGCACAGGTGGTACTGTCTAACTTTTAATTATTCAACATGTTTAATACCTTA
>BEXV01001406.1:9815-45073 GCA_003118195.1 Hemicentrotus pulcherrimus
AATCAAATCAAATCAAATCAAATCAAATCAAACATACTTAGACATTTCATGTACATTTTTTGCTTCTTTCACGAACGCTTTATCTGTTGGATTAAACACAAATTAATAAATGCTTGTCAAAATATTGTTTTGAAAATTTAAAAAAACAAAAACAAAAACAGTATTACCTCTGAAAAGAGAAAAACTCCCACAGAGAGAGAGATAAAGATTTAAACCCCACCCCAAAACAACTTCAAACAAACAAACAAACAAAACAAAACAAACAAAACAAACAAACAAACACAAACATAAAGCAAAGAAAGACTGCTGGGATAGATGGCTAAAAGGTTGCTTTTTCAAAAGTTCCTTTGTATTACACAAAACCATCCAACCTGTACCAAAAAAGTGAAATGACGGATCGCGTCGACGAGCGTATTTAGGCGTAATGAATGATTTGCGCATGCGCCGAGTACACCTATCAATAATTCGGCGATGGAGGAAAGCCTGTCGTCCCTCATCACGAAAGTGGATAGAATTTCTATTGTCTTACCTGAAAGATACCCTAAAAACTGGGCGGATATCCAGAATGAGGGACATCGAAAGCATGTCTACGGAGGAGAACTACTCAATTTGGCATTGGTTGTATCACTTTCAGAAAAGAACGGTCAACCTGTAGAAGTGTCGGCCGAAACTTGGAAGGCCCTATCCATTGCGGGGAGCGCTGGGTACAGCACACCCGATGATTCCCCGAATGCCAACAGGTCCGCTTCGCTCAGTTTCTCTCAGCAGCGTTCACAGAGTGTTGATTGCCCTGATCAGGCAGCAGATGCTGAGGCAGAACGAGATGGAAGACAAACGCGCAGTTCAAGGGGTACAGGACGACGTTTTTCTGAAAGTAGTGCTCCCCATACAGAGAATATGAGGTGCCTTTCTTTTACATCTGTACCTGTCAGACTCAAACTTAACGAGAAAGCTGCCAAGTCAATTAAGAAAAAAGTGAGTCAGCTCCACCCAAAGTCAATCATTGCATGCTCAGCTCAGTGTCAGAGCCTCAGTTGCAGTTTTAATTCTAGCCTTATCAGCTGGGTGAAAATAAATATTACGATATTGACGTCAGCTAGCCTCAATTGGCACCCCTGCTTACCCAAAAGTAGCCTGCTCGGCGGCCGAGCGGCGAGTTTTTAACCAATTCTGCCCGGCGGCTGCTCGGCCACCGAGCGGCGGCCGCCCAGGCATCGCTTGATTTTAGGGCATCGCTCGGTCACCGCTGAAGTTTTAGCGCGGAGTTAAAATTTGGACGGTGCCTGCTCATTTTTCACTCGCCGCCAAAAATACGCTCCGTGCCTGGGCGGTCGCCGCCCGGACACCGACCTAATTGCTGGGCGATGCTTAATTCCAGCAGCGACCGAGCATGCTACTGATCGGTCGGTCGCTGCTCTCATTTGTGACCATAGCTTAAGTAATTGTAAACAAAATTTAGCGATTTAGCCTTTAATTTTTACTTGCAGACTTGATAATGTTGCCTCTTTAGTAGTCCTACTCCTAGATCTAAATGTATTAATTAACATTAGACCTAGATACATGTACGTGGAAGAGCAGAATTCAATAGATAAAGTGATTGTTTGTTTCTTTTCTTTAATTATAAGGTGATTAAGCTAGACACAACCTACAAGAATGTAAGTAAGATTAGAGACGTATATAGACTGCCCCATGACAAAATTTGATATCCACATTGTCGTTTGATAGTTGACCGATGCTTCTTCAAAGAAGCTAAGACAAAGTCGGAAGACTTACAATTCTTATCCATGATCCAGCTGTCAGTGACAGAAGGAAACGTGCACATCTATGAATAAACTCCATAAATTGTACACAAGTTGTGTCAGTTTTAATATTGTTTGTTTAATGCATTAATCTTCAGGTCAATGTAGTACCTTGTTCAGAGGGGCGAGCGCTGGTTCTTCCTATGAGCGTACCTCTTGGTTCCCCACCAGAGAAGGGCGGGGTCTTAGCCTCTCACATAGCAACCATCAACGTGGACATCTCTGAAGCCAGGGCAAGCAGTAATAAGAGAGAGGAGGATCGGATAGACATGCTGCTACAGTGTTCAATAGAGGAAGTTATTCAAGCTGAAGAGAAACAACATGTTATACACAATGGTATTATAAGCTTTCTCTGTCTGTCTCTCCTTTCCTATTTCTTGTTTTGGCCGGGAGCTAATCACAAGTCACAAGCCCATTTGTACTGCTACATGGAGGTCAACAGAACAATATAAAATATGACAAAGTATAACCAAATCTTTGATAGGGAGTAGTGTTTCTTCGAATAAAAGTGTAAATGTTTACAGAGAGAAAAATGTAAAGGATATTTTATTTCAAAATATGTATGATTCAGAAATGTATTCATGTAAATGTTTGAGTCATCAAGATTAGATAAACAAATAAGACTCTCAGATTAGGTGACCTGTCTGTCATGTGACTAACTGAACTACTCTTTGCTATTTGAATATAATGGAATGTTGTAAGTTTCTCAGTTCTCACAAACATAAATTTGTGTTAATGCCTGTGCTTAAGATATTATGTGTTACAAACATGATATGTGCATCTATTTTTTCCCCTGTATATCACTATGAAAAACATTAATTTGGCTTTACTAGTAAACATTGAAAACGGGCATGGAATTTGTTGTTCTATGTTTGTATTGTAACAGTATCTGCTGAATTTCCAGTGCTTCCACCACCTCAGGTCAACTGTCAACATTTCAGTGTCTCTGGGAAACATTACTTAGTAACAAAAGGTGAGCTCAGTCTAGGGTTAGATTAGAATATCTCCAATTATTTCCTCAGAAGAGCATTTTGTGTGTTGGAACAAGTTGGAAAGTTGTCTACCACTACATGTACATCACAGAGACATTACCGATTAAAGATAAACTTTAGTACCGGTAATGCGATTGCATTGTGAAAGAAAAGGTGTGGAAAGGATCAGAAACAGTTGATCATGTAGCATCTACATTCTGGAGTCGTCAAAAACATAATAAATTTGACCGAGCCTTGGTAAAGTAACAAGCACTGTACACAGAAAGCTTTATATGGGACAACAGTACACATGGTGTCGGGGTTAGTACTACTTTGATTTCCTTGTCTTTCTATGCTCATTACTCAGCCAGTATACATTTTCTTCCAAAATTGTTTGGCACATGTCATTTATTTGTAATCTTGAACATTCAGTGTAAGTTTCGTTTGATTCTGTGAGAATTAATTTTCTTTTTTTTACCAGAACTGGAGTTTATCTTTAAGCCAATTTGAAGAGACCATACCATATTTGAAGAAAATAAAATCTGAATTTTTATTTAAAAATCATTCAAACTTTCACCGGGTTGCTTGTCTGAATTTACTGCTTTCCTCTAGAGTAGTTTGCTATCAAGGTTAGATTTTTCTTTAAGATTTATGGTCATCTAGTGGTTCTTGAGTGAATTTGATAAAAATGTTGTGCTAAAAATAAATTGTTCATCAGTTTTTAAAATCTTTCTTGTCTTCATCAGTGTGCAATAGTTATCCAGAAGAGCTGCTAATTCATACTATCCAAGTCTTTGTAAATAAGAACATTAATCTGGAGTCTACAAGTTCTTCAACAACGTTATCAAGGTAGGTTTGCATGAATCAAGGGCACAATCCACCTACATTGTATACAATAATTGGGACCACATGTTGTAATGCTAAACATAATAGGCCAAATAACAAAAGTGTTTTCATTTAATATTCAGGAAAAATAAACCACACAAAAAACAAAAAAAACAAAACACACAGAAAAAGCTTGTGATATACAATTGTTTAAAGAGCTTCTGAATTGAGACAAATCATTTGTTTTGTTATACATGTACATTGTATCAATATACTGTACATGTAGCAGAATATCTGTGAATAAATACGTTTGGCCAGCTATAATTAGTATGGCAGCCATCTAAGGAAAAAATTCCAAAATAGTAAATAGCAATGCCCTGCCTCTTCCTTTTTGTTGTTGTTTAAAGTCCAGACAAGAAACACATTACTGGTATATTTGTTATTTGGCCTTATCAGGTTGACTATGTACACATACAGTAGCTGAACCCTTTATCTTCCTTTGCTCCCTACGGGTACTCAATTTGTTTGGCAAATATCATTAAATTGGAGCCTTGAACATGAAGTGGTAGGTTAGTTTTGGGTTTGTTTAATACTGTTTTTATCGTTACTAGAACTCAAGTTTACCTTTAACCATTTCAAGACGGCTAATTGTAAGGCCTTGATTAATTGAATATTGTTCTTCGAATTGGCAACAATAATTATTTTCTTTTAATGCTACATTGTTATAATAAGATGTAATGTCTCTGAATACAAGAAACAGGTAAAGACTTTGTCTAAAAAATAAACATTTGCTAATTTTGATAGAAAAATACGGATTTTGAACCTCTCAGCGTGTTGCCAATTGAAGGATTTTTAATAAAGCTTGTTTTTCTTTATAATTTTTTTTTCATCAAATACAATATGGTCAATTGGTCACGCTACAAAAATGGACGGTGTATGCATCAATGCTTGCCCATTCTAGTCACCCATCTGGCTTTTTATGTCCCTGAATCAAAAGTTAATTTATAGCCAAACTACGAAATGTGGAATATGACTGTATCAAAAGGGTTTAAGCTCTGAAGGCTATTGGTCGTACATATAACAATGAGGTCACAACTGCTATTTGTGATGTCTATTGAGTTCCTGAAAGGTGTTGACTTATGAATGTAAAATGGGGGGTGTTTCATAAAGACTAAGATCGATTCTAAGATGGACTTAACTATGGCAGGCCGTTCATGCTTCTGGTTGCTATCACTAATGGTCTCTCGAGGGACGTTTGTTGTCTCTTGTACGAGGAGGCATGCATCTGAGAGTGACTTTTCCTAGTAATGCACAAATCCCTTTTCACTTTCTCTCAATGTTTTTTTAACCAGAAGACTCATGAGTGAAATGGCTCACTGTTCTCATCGGTATTTTTTTTGTAGCTGTTGTATTTGTGAAAGAATACATTTCATGATACATTCAAGAATATTCCCGTCATAGATTATATTTCATGATATATTCAATGATATTCCCATAGAGTACATCTTTTTATATATTGAAGGGTATTCCCATGGTTTTCTATTGCACAGTGATGCTGCAGACTGGTCATCATTTCTCTCGATAGAGCTTCTTCCTAGTCAGAGAGATCAATCATCTACCAGTCTGCATCCTAAAGAGGAACACACATTTGTCTTCCAAGTCACTTGGGATTGCTCTCTGCCTTCAAACAGACCTGAAGAGGTATGTACATGTAAGGGCTCCTCTCTGTCTCGTATAGGGAAAAGAGAAATGCCATATGTGTCCTGTTAAAGGTTAGCTTCTCTGAGGTCAACTCCCCAGAGAGTGGAGAATGTGCATACATTGTGTGCGGATAAGCCTGAATCCAATGACCGGGGCAATGATATATCTGTAAAGCGCTTACATGTAGACACATCTCAAATCGTTATTATAATCATTTTCTATTATTTACTTGACATTTTTAGTTAAAATAAAAATTTGAATTGATATCACAACGAGATAGGAATCCATGTAATGGTGCAATTTTCATGTACATGTACATCCGGTAATTTTCTGACACATACAAATATATGAATTATAATATTATTATCTCTTTGCTGAAGCAGCTATGCACACCTTTTTAGAATACTGTATAAAATGAAATACTGAATCAGATAAGAATAGTAAACCACAAACATAGTTCAATACTAGCCTCTTGAAGCTGAGCATTAACAATGGCTGTGGTGACAGTTGATTCAAATTTATTCCATTTCATATAAATTGTTTGCACAATAAAGAACATACATGTTAGGGCTGCGACGGGTAGTCGAATGCTCGAGTACCCGCACTGTTGACAACTACTCAGGTACGATTTTTGTACCCGAATGTTCGGCCGCAATTCTTTTTTTTTTCTTTTTTTTTTTTCAAATTAAAACAAAAATCAGGGTCACCTGGCACTGTCCAGGCCGACGCTTACCCGTGCCAGGGAGAGCGGCGGCCGCTGGCATGGTACCGTTGGTAAAAAAGATTACCAATTCAAGCACTTTCAAACTCACCACTCAGAAACTGGGACCAAATGTCCGGATTTCTGTTTGGACTCTTTGGTTTGGTTTTTAAAACAGCATTGTTTACTGTTATTATTATTATTAAATCGGCGCCTTCAACTGCGGACGGACGTGGGATATTCTGCTCCCGTGGTATGGTGGTGGCAAAAAAAATCCAAAAGGAAAAAAATCCAAAATTCCCCCCCCCCTCCCCCAAATAAAAAGAATTATTAAAAATTATAAAAAACATGGCGTCCGTATATACGAATAATCGCTTGTGAGCCTGGGAGTGTACTCGGGTACCTCATTACACTGTTGTGCTCAGCCTTAATACATGTAGTTGACAAAGTAAGTTCAAAATTATGAAATGAAACAGGAACCTACTGGTAAACACAGTTGAGTATGCTAGTATCCTATTGTAATAGTATGTAACTCTTTTTAATCTTTTACATATTCTCTGTTTTATAGCCTGTACAGTTTCCCCTCTTTCTGGTGATTGAGTGGAACACCCCTTCTATGGCTATGGAACAATCAATTCAATCCCACTATTATATGCCAACAGTCACAATGGATTTCCCAGCATTCATAGTTCTTGCCCAGTGCCAGTCACCTGTCACTACAGGTCAAAGGTCAGTTATATGATGTCATTATTATAATTCAATCAAGATATATGTGCCAGTCTACATTGAAGCTAGGTTCTGGTTATTGGTTAGAAAGTATTGTTACATGTACATGTATGTCATTTATTAGAGTTAAATGTTCAACAATAACTTTCTTAGATACCAGCAACGGACTTTGTGATACAGTCAAACCTGTCTATAGCGACCACCCAAGGGAAACACAAAAAGTGGCCTTTGTAGACACTAGACAGGTGGTCACTGTAGACAGGTTCCTTTAGTACATGATTCAATGAGAAACCATTTTCAAGGGAAACAACAAATGTGGCCTTTGTAGACAGGTGGTCACTAAAGCACGTTTGACTGTAGTAAGTAAAATATTTTGATGTTATCTGTGTTCATCTTCTTTTCAAACTAAGAATATATCATATACTGCATTTGTTTTCAACAAAATTTTGTTTTGCTACAAGAAAAATGGGTTATAATACCTGATAGCGTACTATTCTAGAACTATATATTTGGCCAAATGTTGTTTAGAAATGTGTGTGGCAGATTTTTGAATGTGGCATTGTACAGTTGTAGAAATAACATTCACAATGTGTGTTGTACTATCATTACTACTCTGTTCCATGAATTTTTTTTTTTGGTGAACTTTTTTTGTGATCTGTGAAATTTAAATGTTAGCAGTGTCCTAATTTTCAAATTATGCAAGGAAACTGATAACTTGCTAGACTTCACTGTCAGACACAATTGAGTGACTAACTGGCTTTGTTTCTTCTTTGGTAATAACATACATAAACATGAGCTGTAAAAGGTACACAAGCATTTGTCTACATCAATAACCCACTTCTTATAATGGCCAAAATTAAATCGATTGAATCATTGCGCAGCATAAAACGTACGACCATTAGGTACAATGGTCTGAAAATCAGACTATTACTTACTGGCTTTATAGGTCTCAAGTCAATACCACAACTTATAGTCGTTATTTTCCCACTTAAAGACATTTTCAAGCCCCCTCCTTTTTTTCAGGGAAGGTCAAAACTTTCAAATGCCGTTGGAATTTAACTTTTTCATTTTTTTTGGCCTGCAAATGGGACATACGTGTAATACCTTTAAGGGATCTTTTGAAAGAGGCAAGACCGGCTAATTCTCTGATGAAAAGAGGAATATTGTTCCACATTTTTTGAGCCAGCCACTGAAAAACATTTGGTAGATTTCTTCCATTGTTGCTGTTATTTCAGAAAAGCATGCAAGCAAAAATGTGCATGCAAGATACTAAATAGATGTGTGTGTTTTTAATAGTTCACTTCAGTAATCATTATGCCTTGTTTAATAACAGGATACTAACAAGTTAGAATGGGCTCATGTCTTGAATGAACAAAACCAGTTAAAGTCTGCAAACCAAATATATGTCAAAATACTGGTAGTAGTGATGTGATTCTGGTCCTGAAAACTTCCATCCCTACTCTTAAGATGGCAACAAAATTATAAATAAAATGAATTCTCATGGTCTAAATGTACATTACAGAGTTCTATTAATTCTACATACTGTACATGTCAAAATCATCTTTTATTGATGAGACCTAAAATTGTTGTGAAACAAAATGAAGTCTTTAAATAGAAATGACTTTCCACAACATGCCTTTGAATACACAGTGGCCCACATTCTACTATTATGGTGTCACCTGTGCCTTTAAGGGGAAAAGCTAACCAAATGAATCACTGTGACCCTTGACCTTGAGTCTATCCTCCTGACATAACTGATAGAGGGTTTGCAGGTGAACCCCTGCACTTGAGTATTACCCAACTCTTATATGATTTAAACCTGATACCTGCTTTAGGCTTGGGTTCAAATTTTCCCTTCTGAAAGATGATTTAAAACCTGGATTAGGTTTAAATGAATTACAGTAGAACACAGTTCCTAGGTTTTTTTTCCAATATACTGTACATGTATAGTACATATACCATTACGATCTCCTGCCTTTAATTTTATAATTGTGACCTTTTTATTTTGTTTTGCAATTTATGTTGTTTTAGTTTCAACATGCAGTTGATTTTGATACCCTTTTTACATGTATTTCGTTATGCAGCAGAACCTCTTCAAGTACTTGTGTTTATTGTGGGTTTTTATACATTTAGAGCAAGAAATTGATGTCAAAATGTCAGCCCCTTCACTTTTTATGTTTGGTGTAGTTTTACAGTGACCTACACACTACTGAACAATCTTCAAGATTTCCTGGGAATAAGTCTTATCTGGATACCAGACAAAGAGCCAAGAGGTATAAAGGAACATCTTAACATCTATTAATCCTAGGATTCTTGGCACTTGGGGCATTTGGAAAACTGCATGGGTCATTTTAACACCTCCAAATTGCATTGCATGATTTAAATTATGGCTGCAGTGTGCTCAACATAAAATCTCATGGAAAATCATTGGCAATTAAGTTGCTGTTTTCCATAATCTCAAGAGAAATTGTTATTTTAAATAGTGTTACGTTTTAAAGTTCCATAGTGTTTGCCATTTCATGATGGTATTTTTTACTACACTGTACACTGTACATGTACTTCAATTCGTTATTCTTCCTTTATTTGAAATCAAAATTTTCTCAATCTATATCTATGATCTAGATCGCTTTCATCTCAATAACAGTCCCTCTACATTTGGTTCTGCTCTATAACATCCATTTTTTAAAAAATTGATTAACTTGTGGTAAGAATGGATGTCATGTCAACTTCTGTTTTTTTCAGAAATGTTTAAGAGGTGTGGTTTTGTTTTTGTCCTACACCTGAAGCTTGTGTATTGAGCATAAATTTTCACCCCCCCCTTCCCCAACAGTATTACATGTACAGTATATAATAATCACTGCAACCATAATTATTTGATGCTAGCTGCGATGTGATTGTACAATGTAGTTACTCTGCATGAAAAGCTTCTGACTTCAGTGTTAAGCTTTTTTAATGATGATACTGTGCAATTCCTAATATAATATGTCCCCAAACAAAAAATGATGTGCCCTCTTAGAAATCAAAGCTACACCATGTATAGAAAAGGGGTACAATGACCGAGTTTGACTCCTAGGGTATCGGCTCATGAAAGATTATGGACATCCCACTGATATGCTCATCATAAGATTAACATTTGTTTTAATTGCATGTCAATAGACCAAAGATGCTGCGCATACTTTAAGCCTCACATTCAATGTTGAGTTTAAGACTTGAAGTCTGATAAGAATGATTCGAGAGACTGGCCACACATCACTTTGCCTTGTTTATCATGAAATAATTAGGTATCTTGCCAAGCCAAATGCCCTCAAAGTTAATCTGCTTTAGCAAAATAGACGTTGTAGTTACATGTATGTCATCATAGCAAAATATAACACAAAGTAAACACAGTGCTTCAATACACACTGCAGACTGTACTCAAAATAAAAGATCCCAAATTCCTTGTTTATTGCACAAAGTGTAGAACTCACTAAACAAAAACTGCAATGTTATGTTTAAGAAATACTATCAGTTCATCATTGGCAAAGTGTTGTGAATCAAGTGCCTTTTTTGATATCCCGACTTAGAATGATAGGATGCAGGTTTTTCAGTCTGGTATGAAGAAAAAGATACTGGTAGTAAAACTTTTAAAAACAACACTTAAAAATTGAGTTAGTATTCCACCCAGCTACCGGTGATACATGAATAACACATTGATTTAGTAAGAAAGGGGACTGAAGAATTCCATCAGATGTGTAGTTTTTTTTATGCAAAAAGTTAAATGAATTATTTTCCAGTGACATCCATGAAAGTTTATGTAAAGCAATAGTATTGGATGAACTAGGTTAAATACTGCATGATTGTGTACATGTACTTTGTACATAAATGTTATTCATAAAAAATAATAAATGCATAGCAAGATTTAGGGTTTGTTTGGGTTTTTGATTCTTCGGAAACAGATTTTGTTATTTTCATATTGTTAATAATGCATGACAGTGCATGAATTTGCATGGTTTTTACCAAGATCTGTATTCTTTATTTCAAAATCCATCATAACGTGTGTCGACAGTCAATATTGTTATACATGTACATGTACCAGAAATGTTGTTTGTTGCTATGGGTGAATGGATATTGAATGTGACTAATTTGGCACACACAAACACAAATTTGCACAAATTTGCACAAATTTACACAAAATTTATTTGAAATAGACATACATGTACCGGTACTTGTATGTAGTGCATTTTAATAGACTAATTGTAGTTTGCAGCCACAAACCCTGTTGGTCTCTAAAAAAAAAATCATATTATTATTATTATGGTATGTGGACTATCTTAGCTATCCATAGCCTAGTTTGAGAGAATAAGCCTTCTACAGTGTATGTAGTTGTATGTAGTTGCTCCAGCTGGTGTACATGTAGGCTTTCCATCAAGACAAATGATATGCTGATTCCGTACAGTACATGTTCCAGACTTTCAGTCCAATCTAATTATTACCTAAATGCTGGGCTATGTGTGTACTGTACATGTATGTAAACAAAAAGAAAAAAAGAATGATCACATTAGAATTCAATAAGAATAATAACAAAATAAGAATCATATAATTTAGAAAAAAATAATTGTATATTTTATAGCAGGCTAGATGGGCTTACATGTACATACACTGTACATGTATTACCAACTTTGTGATCTGTATTTTGTGGTATGAAAGCAATTTAAGCTTTTTTTAATTTTAATTTTTTATTTGTTTATTTATAATGTGTATATTTTGTTTGAGGGGGATGAGGTGTATAATTTTCTTTATTTGATGAACCTGTATATACCAGTACATGTAATTGTACATGTACTTTAAAGTTCTGTGATGGTAAACTGAATTACTAATGTGTCATACATTGTACACATTTCAGGTACGGTACACGTATTGGCATTGGACCATTTAAAGAGTACATACATTGTACAAGTACATGTACATGTACATGCCTTTACACATGGTGGTATCATGGACAAAAAATGTGGATCAATCGGCCTTGGGTCTTCTATTCCACTTTTACTCCACGATAGTTTGACTTGAAAGCAGCTCTCATACAATATGTGTTGACTGTTCAACCATGCTCATCTTGGCTTACCATAAAACTAGAAAGTTTATGAGATGAGATTGACAATATCAAAATTGTTATTGATGGCTGTGAAATTGTTTGACATGATTGTATTTGCATATAGTATCACTGAATTTCATGAATATGGACCCCTTGCAACTTCTTTTTATTTCTCTTTTCAAGTAAGGATTATCTTTATCCCACTGCATATCAGTTTAGATATTATGCAGTGGGAATAGAATATAAAAAAACCTCCTACGCTGCACAGAAGGTTGCATTGCATGACTAAGGAACTCAAAAAGAATTTAGGGTGTGACTATACACATACACATGTACATGTACAATGTACATGTACATGTACTTGTACATGTAGCAGCCTATGTATATCAGGGCCCCTCCCAGTAAGACAACACTGGTCTACATTTTGTATTGTCCAATTATGAAATGAACCTTGGACGCTAGACTTCAATTTTGCATGTAAACATAGACTTTTCTGTTAAAACATTATATCTATTTGTTCAATAACAGCCTTGTATGAAAAGTCAGACAATGATTTTCAATTAAAAGATATGGTGGGACATTGTTCAAACATTGTAGTGAGTAAACATGATACGTACATGTACATGTACATTATACATATTTTTTTTTCTTCTCTCAAATCATTCTTTAAAAAACAGTTGTTTTTCATCTCGACATGATTATAGACATGGAATTAAAAAAAAAACATACCGGTAATGTACATGTAGGTGCACACGGTATGTCTGCTGATATACAGTATTAAGTGTCACGGTCACTGTAACCATACAGTAGATTAATTTGATACAACGACCAAACTCTTAAGTTTTGTCATGTCATGAACAAGGGTTTTAGGTATTATCAAATAGTAGTTCATCATAAAAACATGATACTGAAAGCATTCAATCAAAGAGAAACGGTCATTAAAATGGTCTAGTCTAGCATAATATGATAATATGGCCTTCTACACAGCCATTCTCAATATTTGCAAAGTATTTGTGGACATCATACTTCATTAAATTATCAGTACCTGTATTATTTATTTAGCTGTATTTGTTTTTTAATTTGTACGAAATGTGAACAGATTGAACTTTTATGTGAATGGGACTATCACATTTGAAAAGTGAATTTAACATAGGGTCATACCCTGATGGCTATTACACATAGCTTTGTAAGTTTATTATCATCAAGATTACTGTTCATCAGAAGAAGGAAAAATGTATTCATTAAAATTTTGCCACCAAATAATTTAATGGTGTTATTTTGTAACCATTTCTCGATTGTAATTCTTAATACAAATATCAAATACTTTTATTTGTTGAAGTCCTCTTATCATCAGAACATCATACCTATGTGATGAATCATTTATGTACTTTCATGTAAACTTTATCTCTTATATCTCATACATTTATTTGGTTATAACGATTATGACATTTCATTCTTTTTCTTCTCTTAATGATAATCCTGTTTTATTTACACAAATTAACATTCTGACACCACTGTCACATGAGTGATAAGATGCATGCATGCACATTTCACATATTTCTTAACATGGAACTCTTGTTTGATTGGGTTTTTTATTTATTACTTTTATTTCTGTCATTTAATTACCAAATTCATTCTTTTTTTGTTTATACACCCCTGTAAGGCGTCAGATATACTTAGGATTATCCTTATAGAATCATGAGTGTAGAACACTCCATTGAATGCTAGTAGTAGCACTGTGACTGTTAGATTTCTCCCTGATGTACAGTTCAGATGAGAATGGAACACATACACACATGTATGTAAGAGACCATTGCCAGATGAATCCTAATTCCATAGCTTGATAAAACTTTGTATGGAAAGAACTACATGTAATCATGTAGAGTTTAACCTGACAGTTTTTTAAGTACTATTTCTTTGTATCTGCATAAATTTTCCAACATCTTTGCATGAAAGTAATAACAGCAGAATTAACTTTATTTGTATGTTATTTAGAAATTTGTTTTTTTATTTCCTAAGGTGACACCTGTACTGAGAGTAGAATAGCAGATAGACTAGTTTGTCAGGAACCAATAAAGCAGCTAGGACCTTCTAAGAAAGGATCAACCATCAAAGTGCCTATCACATTTCAAGCGTTGAAAGCGGGTGTTCAGGAGGTGAGTGTGACTGGAGAAAAAAGGGTATTTCAACAAAAAGAGAGATTGTTGTGGCTTTAGTGGCAACAATGGTGTATGGTTAGAGGAGAGAGAATGGTATTTGATCAAGAAGAGAGATTGTTGTGGTTTTAGTGGCTGTAATGGTGTCTGGTTAGAGGAGAGAGAAGTGGATTACAAGAAGAAAAGAGATTGCTGTGGCTTTAGTGGCTGCAATGGTGTCTGGTTAGAGGAGAGAGAATGGTATTTGGACAAGAAGAGAGATTGTTGTGGCTTTAGTGGCTGCAATGGTGTCTGGTTAGCGGAGAGAATGGTATTCGATCAAGAAGAGAGATCGTTGTGGTTTTAGTGGCTGTAATGGTGTCTGGTTAGAGGAGAGAGAATGGTATTTTANAGTTCAGATGAGAATGGAACACATACACACATGTATGTAAGAGACCATTGCCAGATGAATCCTAATTCCATAGCTTGATAAAACTTTGTATGGAAAGAACTACATGTAATCATGTAGAGTTTAACCTGACACTCTTCCTTGCAAAGTGCAATTATCTTGATTTATTCAGTTTTTAAAGCACTATTCCTTTGTATCTGCCTAAATTTTTAACATCCTTGTATGAAAGTATTAACACTAGAATTAACTATATTTGTTTTTATTATTCCTAAGGTGACACCTGTACTGAGAGTAGAATAGCAGATAGACTAGTTTGTCAGGAACCAATAAAGCAGCTAGGACCTTCTAAGAAAGGATCAACCATCAAAGTGCCTATCACATTTCAAGCGTTGAAAGCGGGTGTTCAGGAGGTGAGTGTGACCGGAGAAAAAAAGGGTACTTCAACAAGAAGAGAGATTGTTGTGGTTTTAGTGGCTGCAATGGTGTCTGGTTAGAGGAGAGAGAAGGGTATGACAAGAAGCTGGATTGTTCTGGCTTTAGTGGCTGTAATGGTGTCTGGTTAGAGGAGAGAGAATGGTATTTGGACAAGAAGAGAGATTGTTGTGGTTTTAGTGGCTGTAATGGTGTCAGGTTAGAGGAGAGAGAAGGGCATTTGAACAAGAAGAGAGATTGTTGTGGTTTTAGTGGCTGCAATGGCGTCTGGTTAGAGGAGAGAGAAGGGTAGAAGTGTAATTCAGAGAGAGAAAGATGAAGGAATGATGGTGGTGTGTTTACTATTGTGTTAAAAACCTTAAGGTGATGCTAATGGTGATGCTAGAAGTTTGTTTCATATCAATAAAATATTGAGTTGGCTGCTTTGGATGATGATGTCAGTGGTGTGAAACTGATCATTCACTGTTTGTATAAGTAGAGAGTTGCTTTACAGAGAAAAATATTGGAAATGAGGAGGCAAAAGTATAGGATAGACACATTATATTTATCTTATAGTGGTGAATATACATGCAGCCAAGAAACAAGTCTGAAATACATATTTATTTGTGTATAATGTACGGTACATGAATCTAGCATACATGTACATTTAAAAGGTTAAACAGCTAACAATGATAGTTGTGCTTTTTTTTCCTATTTGATACAACCAGTTGGGAAAGTTCATGAAGTTACGGCTCCAGTACGCCTCCAAGCCTTTAGCAAACAGATCTCAAGTAGCTTCCCTAGCAACCCAGTCTTCTAAGCCTCCTCTCAAATCAACCTACTCCTCATCATCTTCTTCATCCTCCTCCTCCTCCTATTCATCATCATCTTCTACCTCTTCCACCACCTGTATAACCACCTCTCCTTCTGTCATCACCACATCATCATCATCATCTCCATCATTACCGATGACTGAGCTTCCCCTATCCTGTCACGAGGAGCCGGAGAAGCTAGTTTCCAAGGTCGGGGATTCAAGCCCCGGCTTACACCGTCGGGTGTTCAGCGTCGGACCTAACAGTTCCTTTGTTAGGAAAGGTGTGTTCACCAGACAGATGTCACTGGCCACACCAAGCTCTCATCCTATCAAGTAGGTTTCAAGGGCATAAACTATGAATCTCAAAAACAGTAAACAAAACTAGCTACACATGTACTGGAATGCATCATTTATATCTGTAGGAATACTATTCTAGTTGTGAATGCTTCATTCACCAAATCAGTTTTTCTATTCTTTTCAGAAATGGAGGCTACAATTTTCTTCATTCTTAACAGAATATAGACCAGTTGCAATGACCCCGAATATCCACAGATCTTCAAAACATGAAGAGGTCCCTCTTTGTACATTTTGAAATAATCACTCCTACTGTGATGGAGGTGCAACATATTAATAGCCTTTGTTTCCCCTTTTCAAAGAATACTTCCACCTGAGTATCATGGAGTGCATGAATGAATAATGATTACATAACTTTCATGAGCACGTATATCCAATATTTTGTCTCCGCGAATATCACAATTTGTTCTGCAATGACCTTTATCTGCTCATGCTCAGACTGGCTTATATTAATTGCCCAAGGATATTATTTCCATAATTGAGATGCAAATGTTTTTAGGTCATGTCAATAGAATGCAATGCTTTAGTAAATGTTGATATTTCCTGCTAATAAAATAAACAATTCAATCTCACAGGAAATTTTTAGCTGGAATCCGTTCACACTCCTTTAGTGGGGAGTATGGAAGTGATGCCTGTCACCATGACAACCAAGATGATAACATCCAGAGAGATAGGAGCTCTGGAAGTGATCCAGGAATCAGGTAATTATCTCATTTGAGTTTCTATCATGTTGACTAGACAAGTTTACTGATTTTCCTCTTTTTGTTTGCATACTTTTTTGTATTGTCACTGCCTCATTCTTTAAATCTAAGACTGCTTTTAATTTAATTTAATTCAATCCATCATCGTTTATTTCAATCATAAAACCATAAAATAATATACTAGTATATACAAAAGTGAAATGAAATGAATACAATTCTGGAAATCATGAAGAAATAAGAGACTAAAGAGGAAGTTTGAAAAACTTGTAAGCAATAGTCCCCTGACATAATAACAAGATTACATGGTTGTACACACTACCAATGAAATAGAAATAATCTTAGCAGCTTTTCCATTACTTGCTGGTAAGGCTACAAAAATTTGTCCATCTTGCGACCAAACTGCAGTGGCGTTACTTGCTTCCCTGGCTGCCCTCAGTATCTTGTAGTTAGCAAAAGTCAGATCTTCTGCTATTGAGATTCCAGAATTGTTCAGTTTCCGTCTTGCTCTCAACACGTCCTGGCGAGCACGGTACGTGGCGAACTTGACAAGGATCGGGCGATGACAAGACTGAGAATTTATTGGCAATGATTTGGACGAATTCTTCGACGATGATTCTTGTCAATGTTGCGATGGGTTTCGTTTTGGTCTAGCAATTGGACAAGTCCAATGTCTTCTATCAGGGTCGTTACTGCTGATGTCTACTCCTAATTTATCTTTAGCAATACCAAGTATGATACTATCCGTGCTTTCCGACTTAAATATTGCTCTGCTTCGTGGGATTTGTTTTGTAGGTTTCGAATCTCTTTAATCTGTTCTGATAATTTCTTCTCCAGAGCTACCAATTTTGACAAGTTCAAAACTTCAAATCCTTTTTCTATTTCAAGAGTGACGAACCGTGATTCGTACAAATCGAGTTGGTGCAAAACCTTTTTCAAGTTCTTTTTTCATATCTTTCACTTGATCTCCTACAGCTCCTCTCACAGCTTTCTTCACCGCATCTAAAAAGATATAGATACACACCAATGAACACACACACACAAACACACATACACACACACACATGCATGGTACATTGCAAGTTATAAGGTTTTAGAATCCTGTTTGCCACCAATTTACAATTGGGTCTTACACAAATTTGTTAGATGAGTTTTCAATCGAAATTTATCGTTTTCAATGTGTTCTATACCATTGGCATAGAATTTGTTAGATAAAGCCCTAATGACTTTGAAATTAAGATTCCAAGACCACAGTGCTTTTCTTATTGTTTGAAAGTCTCATGGTGGTTTACATTGGATTGTTTGTGTAAAAGATCTTAAAAATGATATTTTGGTTATTCATGAGGCAAGTTTGATTGTTATGGAAAAACATATCCTTGTCATGAATCAGGATGGAACATTTTTGGATAATGGAAATTTTATTTTTTATTTGTTTGTTTGTTTCTGCTCAAATAAATAAAAACTTTTAATGCCATGTTTATTTTTTAGGCATTGAATGTCATTGTTTTCTTTGTACTGTATCTATCAAGGTAATTCACTACATACACTACACTACATATTATTTGCTGATGATGCCAGTGTTTTGTTATCTCATCATCATATTCATATCCGTGAAAACAGCTTCAATAGGGAACTATCTGAATATCATAATATAAATGGTCATTTTTACAGTAAAGGGTGTAACTTTTATATAACAGGATCAAAATTTCAAAGTATGTTTTCATAAACATTTCTACTAAAATTATTACTATAATGATCTAAATTATGGATATTTTGTTTTGTTATGGAGCTTAAACTACATTAGTTACCTGGAAAAAAATGAACAACTGTGACAAATATGATTAATTTGAACAAAAACAACACTTTAATTCTATCAGCTTTAATAAATGACCATATTTTTTCTGCAAACATATCCAATTGCAATTTTTCATTTGCCATTCTAATGTACTCAAAGGCCTAAAAAGCTTATTTGGTCTTTTTAAAAATACAATGCATGTTTCAAATTCAAGATGAAATATTACTTTGACATTTAGATTGTCAATTTTACCTATCTTCCAAGAGGGGGAGTAAAGTAAGAATTATTACACAAATAAAATTCAGTGAGGGCCAATAACCAACGAAAATTCCAAAGAAATCGCATTTCAAATGAGGAAGTTTGAATGTGTGTGTTTTGGAGGCTTTAGGTTAACAATAATGCCTGGTTTGGAGGCTTCATCATGTCAACATAAAATGTTGTCCATTACTAATAGGTAACAGATTAAGACAGTAAAATCCAACTTTTGTTTTATTATGATCGATTGTAACTGCCTCTTACAACTCTACTTCTAATGATTTTTATTCTCATTTAGATCATACCCTGTAATGTAAGGAACCATCAACAAATAAATTAATCAAAATAAATATCTGTAGATAACTTCAATTGCCTTTTTTTTTCCTCAACCTTATACAGGCCTATACCCACGAAAATGCAGCACGAGCTTAGCACAGATAACTCTGGTCTTAGTGTGGACAGGATAGCCAAACACAGATCTCAAGTCTATGTGACACCCTTGTACTCAGCTTATTCTACCCCAAGATGATACTCAAGCCTTCATGCTTGTGACACCCCAACTCTCTCTGTATTAGCCAAGCACTGAATCTCAAGTCTATGTGACACCCTTATACTCAGCTTATTCTACCCTAAGATGATACTCAAGCCTTCATGCATGTGACACCCCAACTCTCTCTGTATTAGCCAAACACAAATCTCAAGTCTATGTGACACCCTAATTCTTGGCCTATTCTACCCCAAGATGATACTCAAGCCTACAGTACATGCATGTGACACCCCAACTCTCTCTGTATTAGCCAAGCACTGAATCTCAAGTCTATGTGACACCCTGATACCCTCATATTTTAGCACATTGTTTAACTCAGGTGTATTATGTGACACCATACACTATATTAGCCTCTACAGATTGCAATGTTGGGTGACACCCTCATACATCGCTTATTTCTCAGTCTGTGCCCCCATTCTTTGGAACCCGCTCCCGCTCATATTCAGGACTTGTTCACAACTGACATTTTCAAAAAGAATCTAAAAACTCATCTATTTCAAAAAGAAACCCAATCACTATGAAATAATTGTGAATTTGTATTACAATACCTACATTATGTTCTTTGTTAAATTGTTGCTATTATTCATATGTGTTAATTTTTTCGGGAATGTACATGTTATGTTAATTTCTTTAGTAATGTTTGACTTTCTTGGTAATTTAAGTATTAAAATGTTAATTTGTTCAGTTATTTATAATTTTTTTCAGTTAAAATGCATAGTCGGTCATTTGCAAACTATTTAAGGTCATAATTTGGTTTAGTTTGATTTGATGATGATTGTTTAACCTGACTGCTAAGTAATCTTGTGTACTGTATGATTGTAAGTAAGCAACCAAGAGACCAAGGGCTTTAAGTCCTCTCCAAGGGACTTGGTAATGAGTATTAGCGCATCGACTTCCCGGTTATGAGACCACTGCTCTACCACTGAGTCAGGGCGTCTTCTGCAAACAGTGTAATGGCATGCGGTACAGAGATAAATATACTTGTATAGATGTTGTACATGTATTAGACAATCTGTACAGGCATTTAGGATTATCTTGAGAAAATGTGCATGGAAGGACATGTTGACTACTTGTACATGTTAATGTATTGTAGAGGGAATATGTAGATGGTGTTAGAAATTTGCAGAATAATGTTCTTCCAGTTTATGTTTGATCATTTGTAATAGGTTTGAAATTCTTGAACTCGTTGACCTCACTACAGAACTGGTCATACTAGGACGTCAAGTTTGCAACTATTATTGAAAATATATTTTTGTACATCTTTTTTTTTCTTTCTTACATGGAATATGCTTACAGTAATTAACACTTATCAATAGTAAGCAATTGGATTATTCATGCATTTGAATGGATTCTTTGTTTGATTATATAGATATCAAGTATTTTGAGATACAGGTACATGTATATGCAATTCATTTGTAGCACATGCTGGAGTATGCTTATTGTAACACATTCTTATAGAAGTCAACATGTGCAATTTTGAGACAAATTTAATCGATATAAATGAATTGTTGACTTGTGGATATGTACATGTAATTACAAATTTATTAAAGAAAAATATACGTATTTAAGATGAACTTAATATAAAATGTGGAATCAAGGACATCTATGCTTTATAAGCGATTTACACTTTATGTAGACTTTCAGGATGTAACTACTGCGTAAATGAAGTAAAGGCAGCANCCAAGCACTGAATCTCAAGTCTATGTGACACCCTGATACCCTCATATTTTAGCACATTGTTTAACTCAGGTGTATTATGTGACACCATACACTATATTAGCCTCTACAGATTGCAATGTTGGGTGACACCCTCATACATCGCTTATTTCTCAGTCTGTGCCCCCATTCTTTGGAACCCGCTCCCGCTCATATTCAGGACTTGTTCACAACTGACATTTTCAAAAAGAATCTAAAAACTCATCTATTTCAAAAAGAAACCCAATCACTATGAAATAATTGTGAATTTGTATTACAATACCTACATTATGTTCTTTGTTAAATTGTTGCTATTATTCATATGTGTTAATTTTTTCGGGAATGTACATGTTATGTTAATTTCTTTAGTAATGTTTGACTTTCTTGGTAATTTAAGTATTAAAATGTTAATTTGTTCAGTTATTTATAATTTTTTTCAGTTAAAATGCATAGTCGGTCATTTGCAAACTATTTAAGGTCATAATTTGGTTTAGTTTGATTTGATGATGATTGTTTAACCTGACTGCTAAGTAATCTTGTGTACTGTATGATTGTAAGTAAGCAACCAAGAGACCAAGGGCTTTAAGTCCTCTCCAAGGGACTTGGTAATGAGTATTAGCGCATCGACTTCCCGGTTATGAGACCACTGCTCTACCACTGAGTCAGGGCGTCTTCTGCAAACAGTGTAATGGCATGCGGTACAGAGATAAATATACTTGTATAGATGTTGTACATGTATTAGACAATCTGTACAGGCATTTAGGATTATCTTGAGAAAATGTGCATGGAAGGACATGTTGACTACTTGTACATGTTAATGTATTGTAGAGGGAATATGTAGATGGTGTTAGAAATTTGCAGAATAATGTTCTTCCAGTTTATGTTTGATCATTTGTAATAGGTTTGAAATTCTTGAACTCGTTGACCTCACTACAGAACTGGTCATACTAGGACGTCAAGTTTGCAACTATTATTGAAAATATATTTTTGTACATCTTTTTTTTTCTTTCTTACATGGAATATGCTTACAGTAATTAACACTTATCAATAGTAAGCAATTGGATTATTCATGCATTTGAATGGATTCTTTGTTTGATTATATAGATATCAAGTATTTTGAGATACAGGTACATGTATATGCAATTCATTTGTAGCACATGCTGGAGTATGCTTATTGTAACACATTCTTATAGAAGTCAACATGTGCAATTTTGAGACAAATTTAATCGATATAAATGAATTGTTGACTTGTGGATATGTACATGTAATTACAAATTTATTAAAGAAAAATATACGTATTTAAGATGAACTTAATATAAAATGTGGAATCAAGGACATCTATGCTTTATAAGCGATTTACACTTTATGTAAACTTTCAGGATGTAACTACTGCGTAAATGAAGTAAAGGCAGCATACAGCATGGGTGTGTTGACTATCTGTGCAATCTGAGGACATCTACACTTATTTCAAGTATCGACCAAGGGATCTACAGAGAAAGGCTACTTCCTATGTAGCCCATATGTATTGTTTCTTTATCAAGACACAATGTGAATCAAGTTATACACTTTTATATGTGATACATCTGGACCCTCTTTCATAATTACATGTTGTTAAAACAATGATTACTGCCATAATGCTATGAATAATAGTGGTCACAGAGATGAATGCAGTGATTTCAGTAGCTTACCTGTACAGTGTACATCAGTTATCATAACTATTGATAATACAAAGAAACCTGCATATAAATACTAATCAAGGAAGACAACAGTGGTCATTGTTGGCAGATGGTTGTTATGAACAGATACATTCTGTTACAATAAGAAACCATTTTCAAGGGAAAAAAAAATGATAAGTGGTCTTTCTATACAGGTTGTCATTAAAGTTCTTTTGACTGTAAACGGTTTTTATGAAACGGGGACCAGATCAGAAAAAGAAAAATGTCCATTAGGTATACAGCTCAATGTCTACATTAAAGTGAACTATAATGTACATGTATCTAGAAATTAGAGGAGTTCTGCATCCATAAAGTGTTTGTTTTTTAAAAAACTTTAGAGGTTGGTGGCCCTGTGTATACATGCAAGAGCAACTTTAATTTGAAGGAAGTTATGCAACAAAACGTTCAACAAAACTGAAATAAATAGAAAAAAAACCTCACTTTTATCACTTTGATCTTCTAGTATGTAAAGTACATGTAGCCTTGAAGTTATGTCTTAGTTTTCCAGTTTATGTATAATGCATGAGTATGCAGCTCAGATGTAAGAACCATCAGTGCAATCTTGTTATTTGTCTGAAAATAATGTTAATGTTTTATAACTACAGCAACACTTTGGCAAACTCTGAAATTGACTTTTATGTTTAGTTCAACCTTAAAGAGAGAAGAGAGAGAACAAAAAAAAAGAGATTTTTTTTTTTTAAAGTGGATATATTGGGCTAAAACTCCAAAGACAGGATAGTTATGTAATTGTCATACTCGCCTGATGCTCAACGCATATTGTTAAACATTTTAAAATGTAATATTTGATATGGTGAATATTAATTTGTATTATTTGTATGCGCCTTGAGCATCTCTAGAGATGGATATATTAAATACAGATGTACAAAAATAAGTTAACCCCATGTATACATCTGCTTACCGGTTTCTGAAATTACAGGGTAAAATGGATGCATGTACATTCAGGTCACTCACTTTTCTATCATGTCATGACCTCTTTTTCTTACCTTGTGTAAAGTGCCTTTCATCTGTAGTTACCACATGACTTTGTGAGGAAATAGTTGTTTTGTAAATTAGGTCTAGTAGCTGTTTTCTGGTTTCGTGTGTAGATGCAAGAGAAATAATACTATGTGAAAAAACAAAAAATGGCATTAAAAAACCCTCCATCCGGCAGGCGGAGGGCGATGAGTTGTCCAAAAAACACCACACTCTTCTTCAGTGGCCAGATGTTTAAAAATTAAATCCGTTTCTGAAGCAGACACACATAAGGTGTACCTGCATGTAGATTATTAAGCTAAGTAGCATCAAGACTATCACAATTAATAGTTTGGAGTGCATGTCATCAGTTGAGAACCAATCAGTCGTTATTTCCGTATTTTGCTCTTGTTCAGAGTTGAAATGAAATATATATTTAGCCCTATAGAATTTCTCAGTGTAGCTCTATAAACTTTGATGATGATTATAGTATAAAGGGACAAACAAAAACAAAATCACTCCCATCAAAAAGCAGTTGCTTTTCCCTTGTGGACATTTCAAAAGTGAGCATTATTCCAGCTGTTTGCAAATATTTGATAGATAAGCATCTTTGGGTATTTCTCAATTATTCCATTACTATAGATAATGGCATGATGTTTAATTGTATGAAAAAAGTGCATACCATATATATATGCATACTGAAAACATACATAATAGAGTGTATATTTGTCAATAGAATGTCTTGCCTTTATGCTTATAAAGGTGGTACATGTATATCTATATACATACACACATGTAGTATAGTTTTGATGGAAGAAAAATAAAGGAAATTGCTTTATGTATACTATTTTTAGTGTATTTTATTTGAATGTCATGGCTGACAATGTTTTTGACAAGTGTTTATGTGTTTCTGAAGGCCTTCTGGGGAAACTTTATAATTGATTGAGGTTCACAAGTAAACCATGGCTGATATTCTACTAAAATGTCAACCAGAAGTTGGGGGTATCAAGGAGAGTACATGATAGAGAGTGTGTGGACAAAGGAGATGAAAGGAAAGTTATGTGTCAAATAGAACATGGTATAATGGGATCCATGGTTACCGTGTATGGAGATGGATGGATGAAAACTTCAATCACAGACATTTTTGAAAGAAATGGAGAGGGTGAGTAGGTGAGAAAGAGAAAAAAAAGAGATGGGTAGAGAGGGAGAGGGTGGATAGGAGTGAATTATGGATAACAAGCATACAGAATATAAAAAACAAGGGACTTTTCTTACCGTTCATTGTGCCGTTCTTTTTTTCTCATTTATATAATTCTAATTCTCTTTCTTTCACTCAAGCTCTCTCACTCTGTTTGAATCTTATCCATTAATCTACTTTCCTTTCTCATTCCTTCCTCCATGCGTGCTTTCTTTCCCTTCATTTTCATTCCACTCATTTTCACTGTCTCACTTTCCCCACATTCCCTTACTTCAAGTTGTCTCTCCTTAATTTCTTACCCCCAGCCCCCCTTAATCCATCTCATCTCAACGTTACCTTTTGATACCATGGATCTACCTGTATCTTTACAATGCTTTCTACCTTCTTTCTCTTGCATCATGTCTCACTTTCCTTGTAACTCCTACATGTACCACCTTCTCTCTCTCTTTCGATCACTCTGATATATTTCCATCTCTTCTTGTTCACTCTTTCTCATTCCATTTAATCTCACATTTCCTCATTGCTATTTTGCTACATTATCTCTCCAAACTCTTTCATTCACTTTTCCTTTTTTGCTTTCTCTTTAATTCTCCCCTATCCCTTCTTTTTTCTTCATTCTTGCTCTCAATCAAAGTGCATCTCCATACCCCCTCCTTTCCAGGATCTTTTTCCCATGCTTTTTCCCTCTACTTGGTTTCTCGTTCTTCTCTCTTTCCTTCTCTCTCTGGCTTTTCTCCCCTCTCTCTCTGTCTCCTATTAAATGAAAACAGGTTGTCTGTATAGCGAATATTGTTCTCGTCAGGTTTAACTAGACGGGGTCTTGTCACTTTGGTGTGTGCATGTACCTTTTTCTGATTCATACCAGTAGCCCTAATTTTATGTCTAAATCAATGTATTGTACAGAGAAATCATTTGCCTTTTGATTTGTGATGCGTACAGGGCATGAAGATAATTAATGGTTGTTCAATACATAGGCATTTATACAATACACACAACAACAATCGGCTAAAGATTTTAGTGCAATCGTAGAGGTGTTCTATCTCCTGCGACTACAACCCGATAGACGTGCAGACTGCAACAGTGAACTGGCATATTGGGCTCGCAGTCGCAGAGTTTTCGGACCGCAGTCGGATCGTGTAGTGTGCGCATGATCTTAGAGCCAGGATTGTGTTTAATATACGAACCAAACATGTCTGAGAGTTCACATGACAAGACTACAGGAACTCGTATTGAGGGGGAGGGGACAATGGACTTACAAAGTGAATAAATACTTTGGTGCAATAGAAAATGAGAAAACAATCAGCTCGAGTATTTATACAAAACTTTAATACATGTACTTGAGCAATAAATCTCAAATACAATTTTCCAAATGTTATATGCTAGTACACTACATTGTATTTCACTCTCCAAATTCTACAATACAAATACGAACAAAAAAAATTGTTCATATCACATATTTCCATGGTCTTACAATTTCATACATAAATTTACCCCCAATAACAGCAAGATCATGCTCAATAAAGTTTAACATCATGCCTGTCAAATGTGTATACACAGGTTTTAACTACTAACGAGAGGCTAAATGAGCTACACGAAATGCTTTGGTGAGCCTTCATTCACAGCTGTTTCTTGATCTAATTGAACCAATCATTTCTTCACATATTATATTTGCTGATGTAGAAAGTACATGTAATGGTTTCTTGGCAGTTAGTATTTAAAGGATTTAAAATCAAAGATCTTTAGATTCACTTTAGATCTAAACACAAGGCACAATTCATGCAACCATTTGGAATGTCTGCTAATCTACACATAAGTTATTCCTAGTACAATTAAAGGGTTGTATCGTGTTTAAAAAATAAAACAAACTTTTCTATTTGTTCATTACCACCACTGCACATTTTATTCCATGTTAAATTCTTATTTCTTGTAAAATCAATGCTATTGGTTCAAAATGTAAATAATACATGTACTGGTTCATTTAAGTAAACATATGACTGTATAATGTGCATCTTTATTTCCCTTTGCAATTGATTACATGTATATTCACATTTTCAAAATAAAAGATCTATAACCAATCCAATTTATATAGTACACTACACGTAATAATTTTGTTACAAAGAGGGTAGAAATATACCTAAAGCAAAGTAAAGTGTACTTATTGCACCCAGTTTCACTAAACTTTTCTCTTTTTTTTTCTTTTATAAAATTGTATAAAGTTTAACATATGAAGAAAAGAAAAAAAGGAGAAGAACAGAAAAACAGAGAAGAAGAATAAAAACAAAAACAAAAAAGAAGGAAAAAAAAGATTAATATCTTTATTGCAGTACATGTACCACAGGCAGAATGCTTCTGTTGGAGAAAAAAATGATGAGGATTAATTCCTGGGATATCCTTCTAGTCTGAGCAGTATTTATATAAGTAAGCAAAGAGTTGCTAAAAAACATTAATATCGAAGTATATCTATTCTGTATCAATATTATGTCTTCTGGAAGTATAATGTAATACATGTTTATGGCTAAATAAATCCGGTAAACTCTTAATACATGACCATCTTTAATCCTACTTTAAAATGGCAAATCTTGTCCAAGAATTCAAGCTTTTAAAGATAAGAAAATTATACCTTTTCTTCTTCCAGGAACAGAAACATGTCCATGGAAAACATTCTGTGCTAAATTAATAATTGAAATAAACCATTTAAAGTAAATCTGAAAGTTTATTCATGACAACAAGATATTGTGGCACAGAAGGGATTACATAAATATATGATGTAAAGGGGATACCATCATAGTCCTTTATATGCCTTTATCTGTACCCCCTCCTCCAAACTTTACTTAAAAACTGTTACCGTAGCAATTTTAGGGGCATCATACTATCATGCCATAACTGGATCTTTTGGGATGTTTTTCCTTTTGCTGATGTAAACTTTGTCACTTGATATTGTTGCTATGTACAAGAAGTCATCAAAAATAACTGCAGCAAAGAAAGAAAGAGAAAGAAATACAATCTAAAATCAATCTGACAATTTTGTAAATTGATTTTTTTTTTTAATATCACATACCAAACAATCATTTGTAAATACAAGATATGTTCAACTTGCAGGCAACATATTGAAGGAGTGAATGACTCTGTATACACAGACACGTTTTAGGAAAAAGTGAAAAGACAAGCAGTCTTTTATAGTTATAAGTAAATACAACTGTGAATGGAAATAGGCTTGTATAACTATTTACATATTTGATCTTAATATTTCCGCAGCTCCAACTAGGATAATGGCATTCTAAAGTTACTCTCATCATCATACATATTTCTAACTAGGCTGGGTAAGAGAAATATTTTTAAAACATCTTTTTTCAGCAGAAGTTGCTTTGTTTCAATCATTAAAAAAAGATAGATACCAGTAGGTTTTCTTTTCCAAGCTTGACTAAAGATGCAATTGGGCTCAAATAAAGATGAGCCTCAGAATAGTTTAACTAGAGACATGCAAATAAGCAATATAAATGCTTATTTTAATAATACCATCATTATTATCATAACGATCATAGTGACAGTCTCTTTAGAAAAAGACCTGTTCAGTACCAAGAGAAAACCATGAATTGAAATAACTCTCCCTACATGTTTGTAAATCAATTGATTTACATGCAAGCAATATTGTTTGTATTTTCACCACAAAGCTGAGAGAATTTGTGAATTTGGTTTAATGCGAACATGATTTAAATAACAATCTTTAAACAAATAAAAAGAGAAAAGAATCCTAAAGAAGCATGCTAACTCAAAATAACTGCCATTTACTCTACGTACCTGAGAGCCTCTTGAAGGATTGTGAGTTGTCTGGTGTTATGTTAACTTTAGATGCCAGTCTTATCATCTTCATGATGATAGCAGCAGTAGCTTCATCATTCTCCAGGTCCCCAGATGACTGGCAGATAAAAAAATAAAAAAGATCACACTCATCGCAATTTTGCTTTCAATACACTTAACATATGGTAGAAGAAGGCATTACCTTAATAATTTACATCTATTCTCTGTCACTTTTTTTTGTTTTCAATTTTCTAATGTCTTTCTTATTTTTTTTTCTTCACTAAAACATGTATTTTATACATTTACTTCTATTCTATTTATGTTTTATTTAATTGTTTTGCTTTAATCCATGGTCATGGTAACAATTCAATCAATCATTAAAAACGATTTTAAATAAGCTCTTTAAATCAATTACTCCTACATACTTCAATTTTGAAACGTACACTTCTACATAATGTAGAAGTTCAAATTTGTTTTGCCAACCTTCACATATTCAACTTCCGATTAAATTCGTAAGGGGGAAAGATAGAGAGAGAGAGAAAAAAGAGAGAACAAAAGAAAGAGAAAAAGAGAGAGAGAAACAAGAAGGAGAGGGGGTGAGGGAAAGAAAGGAGATGAGGAGAGAGAGAGAGAGAGAGAGAGAGAGAAAGAGAGTGAGTGATTATTCTTACAGCCATGACTGCTCCACTATCGTTGAGGATCAAGTATCCCTCCTGGTTTGGTACTTTGTCCAGATTATGAGGTCCTGGCCCACTCTGAAAAATGTTTAATACACACAACAAATTAGTTTGGGGTGAAAATTTGTATTCAAAAAATGATTTCTAAACTTTAAGTCTTTCCTTGGTCTTATGTAAAAAAAAAAAATCAAAAAATAAGACTTGTACATTCTTTGAACCAAGGCACAACTAAATTACCACACAGTTGCCACATATGCCCTCTTAGTTTACCAGTTTTAAAATTATTATAAGTCATCACTTCAATTTTCCTTAATAGTCCCAGTCAAAATAGTGAATTTAAGGGGGGGAACCCAAAAGTAACTGTAAAGAATTTATTCCAAAGCAATGCCCTAACTACCAAGTTACCCACTAAAGAACATTCTAAAAGTGATGTTAATGGGTTGTCCGAAGGATTTATCGCTCATAATGTGAAAGTCTCTGTACAAAGTCAATGTAAGATGCATGAAGAAAATCATCACAGAATCCGTTTCTTGCATCGCCAACGCACAGATCAAAAATATGATTTTTTGAGGACGCATCCGTCCATGTTTAAGAAGATGATCCTTGTTTATGGAGACGATCCTTATTCTCTGACCAGCCCGTGCGTCCCCCATTGAACAAATTGCAACTTTCCATTTTTAATTTTATGTCTCTCAAACTATTGTGCAGTGAATGAATAATATTCCCCCCANATGTAAAAACGGACCCCCCTCCCCCGAAAAAAAAATGAACAAATAGACCCGGCGCTTGTTAAGAAGCCTATCCAAAATTTGACCTGTTAGGATTTCAGACATTACGGTAGATATCTTCACAGGCCCGCGCCTGCCCGCAACCCACCATCGGTTTGCCCCACTTTGCCGTGAAACCTGTGAAAAAGTGTGTACTAATATCAAAGTTTTCTGAAAAACACTCCAAAAATAACAAGAAAATTGACACGAAAAAAGTAAAACAACTCATGATCTTTATTTGGACATTTATTGAATATTTAGATCTACTTCATTTTGGGTATATTTTAGTAGGCTATCTCCACGCCGGAGTTACGGGTCAAATTTTGGATAGGTTTCTGAACAAGCGCCATAAACCCTAGAGTCTACTAGACTCTAGAAAACGATAAAGACTGAGAAGAAAAGTATTCTCCACCAACATAATATCAAGCGAATGGGACCGTTCAACGTCAATTTCAATTTTCTTACCATATTTACGTGCCTTGTCCGTCCTTTATATTTAGCAAAATATATCAGATTATATTGGAAATAGATACAACTATATGATGTTGGGGTAAATGTCGCAAAGTCAATTCTAAATCTACAGTTTGCAGGTGCTGATCCTTCCCTAATAAAAACGATAAACATCGCAAGTTTCGTCAGGTGACTGATTAGGCACAGTCACTGTTATTTTGTTATGGATCATCAAATTAATAAAGCTTAAAAAAATTATCGTATTTTTCAACAACAAAATATTAGTTACAGTATTATATATTTTTTATAAATAATTAATTAACATATATGATATATTTGATACCATAATTTAGTATATCATACTCAATCGCATTTGACACGTCAAGAAAAACAAAAAAACACAGTGCATTTAATTTTTGCACACAGTTTTGTAGAACTTGAGCTGAGCTTGAGGTCATTACTGACTTTCTAGGTTGGGCGTTTCAAGTTTCAATGATGGTATGTACCGAAAAATACAACTCATTTAAAGTTAATACAGTAATAACGGTGTAAACGGATGGCACCAACACAATATTCTTGTAAAAGATAATTATTTAGTCCCGAACGTTAATTATCGTGTTTGCTTTGATTGACTGAGGTTACCAAAAACAGTTACACGCGTACACGGACAGTTACTTTGTGCTTAGATGGTTGTGCTTATTTATTCAAGATTAAAGTAAAGGGTAGGGTAGGGTAGGGTAGTGTATGAAAGGGTAGGGTAGTGTATGAAAGGGTAGAATAATTTCATGATAAATCAGTTCTCGCATAGACTCACCTCTGGCCCGCCGGCCGCCTTCGGCTTCAGCCAGTTTAGGTTAGGGTTAGCTAATTTGGATTTGGATTTGAAGAGTCGATAACGATAACTGTGAATGTGATACAAGCATTGAAAATTGTATGATGCAAGTGTTCGTAATCACCTGGCGGATGAAAAGTTGAATTTTACGCTGTTTTGTGTGTCATTGCAGCGCCAAATTTGGTGTGTTCGTCGCTAATTTGTGACAAATGATATTTCATGCAAAATTTGTATTATATTCCCAGGTCGAAAATCCCATAGAGACCAATAGAGACCATTAGAAAAATTCTATTGGTCTCTAATGGTTTCTGTTGGAGTCTATTGGTTTCTGTTGGAGTCTATTGGTTTCTGTTGGACCCATAGAATTGAATCCAATAGAGAGCATTCAAACCATCAGAAACCAATAGAAACCAATAGCACCCATAGGAACCAATAGAAATAGAAACCAATAGGACCAATAGAAACCAATCAGCATCAGCATCAGTATACGGAAGTGTAAGGTGATCCTGTTGAAACTTCCGGTCGTTTCATTGAGTGGTGCTTCGTTCAAAAAAATTAACCTGAACTATTTTTGCTCGCATGGCGGTCCAATAGGACCAATAGAACCAATAGAACCAATAGAAACCAATAGGACCAATAGGACCAATAGGACCAATATAAACCAATGAGACCAATAGAAACCAATAGAAACCAACAGCTAAATCTATCTCGTGCATATTCATGATTACTTTATACTTGTTCACAGAAAATTACATTTATCATAATTTGTTAAGCAACTTATGACAATGTACATCAATTTTGTGATTTTTATTTTCTTTCGGCAACTAATGACCAATAGATTATTTGTTTAATCATGTTACAATTTCATTCACGTTTTATCAATAGATATATTGATTGTAATGATTACTAACCAAGAAACAATTCATGTATGTTTATTATATAGAGTAGTACAAGCCTTCTGTTAAAATAAAAGATATTCTTAAACTTACTTCAAGTGATCTATGTGATGGAGTTAATGCAATTGAGATTAGAATATCCTTTTTTTGGTGGACAGTTGCTAAAATCGATTTTGATTTATCGTTATTGATTTACCAATAGAAGCCATTGGACCATTGGTTTCAATGGGGAATTCAGAATATGGGACCATTAGAAACTCATAGAAAGATCTCTAATGGACCAAAAGGAACCCGATCTACCCATAGAAAATATCTAATGGACCAACAGAAACCCATCATAGGAGAAAATATCTAATGGACCAACAGAAACACATAGAAGACATGGGTGGATGCTGGTCCAATTAGAAGCTTTCTGTTGGTCCATCAGCTTTCTTTCTGTTGGTTTGTGTTGGTCCAATAGGTATTTTCTAATGGTTTCTGTGGGTCCATCATTTCACTTTCCCTATTGAAACCATTAGGCACCAATAGCTCTAATGGTTTCTGATGGTCAAATAGGATCGGATCCTAATGGAATTTCGACCTGGGTTGATAAGCGCTGATTCTTGGCCTTACCTTTGACTTGTTTCTTGCTTGTTATAGTCATTTAGTAGATGAACTACTTGAATTTTGAGCACTTTTCAGTAACGCAAAAAGCCCAGGTTTTAGTTGCATTTGATTTTAATTTTGTTGCTAGGACTTCTCAAAGTTTTTGGATGCTAACTTTGATGTGAAGGACTGGGTGAATGCTGCATTTAGAGCACAGAAGGACTCCCCAGAACAGAAGGATGTAAGTATTCATTGTGACCTCAAAGTAACAAGTGTCACTATCTCATGTGCCCCTGCATTGAAATATATGAGATGCCTGTACAACGTAGGGACACTTCTCACTATGTACATGACTGACAAAGAAAGCGGACAAAATATACAGTTCCTCAGGCAGACAAAGGAACATCCCTTCACTGCTATTATGTAAAAATGTGTAGAACAGGTGTCACATGTATATTCACCTTTTTACATAATAGCAGTGAAGGGATGTTCCTTTGTCTACCTGAGGAACTGTATATTTCGTCCGCTTTCTTTGTCAGTCATATTAATAGTGTCTGTGCCATTTGCTCAGATTATTCTGTGTGCAGCTACTAATTAGGTTTTTAATACTTACTTTACTTTACTTTAATCCATTGATGTTGGTAGGACAGAGCCTGTTCATCGATCGATTGAATTCCTTTACATCAATACTTCTGTTCGTTGTGGTTTCGTGTCGAGGTGTGTGTATTAGACTATTAATTAGAAACAATTATTTACATCTGAGACCAACTCTTTAAAGGTAGGATTTACTACTTTAGCCAGAAGGGATTAGACTGCCCAGTGAGCCAGCGAGGTCACTGTGATAGGTAGCTATCTCATTAACTCAGCTCTCATTTGACATAAGAAAAAGAGGATCATGGGGGACCAACAGGCACCGATTGGGGAAGTTTTCTATATAGAGGGAGCAAGTAGCTACAAGTAGTACAGTGTGCCTTTAAGTCACCATCCAAAATATGTGACTTTAAAAAGAACCAAACCAGGGTCCATCAGAGTTGGTTTGTAGGCAAAGACAAAGAGCCGGGCTCTATTTCACAAAACTTGTCATCTGTGAAAAAATGACAGTTTTTTTTTTTATAAGATAGTGAAATCCTTGCTTCTGATTGGTTATCAGCAGATTTGTCAATGATTTTTGTAATTTGTCATTGAAAAAAGCTCTGTAAAACGGGTCCATGATTACATTGCTAGACCACTTCACATCTCCCTAGGTGACAAATGTATGCTTTTCAACTTTTCTGACTGCTTTGGGCCTTGATCTGGATATTTTATCTCTTCTCTTATTCTTTTTTTCTTCTTTTTGTTTTATTATGAAAGGGGTGTGGGTTATGGTTACATTAAAGTGTATTGGGTAAAGAAATAATCTCACATAACAAATCACAACTCTGCATTATAGTATAATGAGAAGTCAAAAGATTAATAAGAGGGAGAGTGCAAACCAGTACATTTTCCTCAATAAAATACAATTTTTTTTTTTAATAATATTTTTTTGTTGTTGTTTTGTTTATGTGCCATTTTCAATGGCAAAATGCCCATTCTGTCCTGTAAAGTATCCTACAAGCATCTAACATTGGCAATTTGGGGATGTTCATTGGTTCATCGAACACAGCAGTCGTGACAAAATCATGCATATTCAACCAATGGTCCATTGAGAAATTTCTTCCTGTATGTACATGTAGGAACGGTAAGAGGCATTGATCCGTGTAACAGTCCGTGTTTATTTTTAAGAATAGAACTTTTGTTAGTAAAATACAACTTTGGGGATTAAAGAATACAGTTTTTGAACTCCAGAGGTTGGCAGGTCTGAGAGTGTGGATTGTCAAGGGAACTTTGGGATGGTTTGGAGGTTGGAATTGCAAGCTAATGAAATAAATGTATACGTGTCTGAAATGCCTTTTATTTTGTTTGTATTTCAGGCCCATGCTGCAACGCTTGTCATGAAGTTACAGCTTTTCATTCAGGTAAGAAGACAATGTGCCATAAGCCATTAATTTATTCAAGGGGGAACAAGAAAAGCACCATCATCATCATCAATAGTGATCCGTCCAAGGACAGGTTGAGTGAACCTATCAACTTCTGAGACAACTGTCTCTTAAACCAACTGTTTCACTTTAGCAAATCAACTCAAATACTGAACAAGTTAGCAAGCATATTCTTGAAACCAAAAGCTGTTAGGTATAGCTTAGCGAGAATTAAGGGCTTTACATCATTATTTATATTAAATATTCTACCATGAAACAGGTAAATAGTTTAGGCTTGGGTAGGAGGTACAATGACTCAGTTGATAGAGCTGTGGTCTCGTAATTGATGCTGGTTCAAATTCAACTTAATATTCACAGTTGTACATGTATGTTCCACCTGATGCTACCTGAATGCAACTTTAAGTATTCTCTCCTTCCACTTTCTTTCTCTCTCCCTCTCTCTCTCTC